>JAVTVY010028545.1:0-11511 GCA_036873755.1 Hanleya hanleyi
GTGCTCAGAATTTGCTGACCTTGCATGTGGCATTTCAAAGCTTTATGGAGACGCAGCTGGAAACTGCCAATTATCTTCTTCAATCGACTTTGAGTGACAGCGAGGACTCCGAAAACGTCCATTCCTAGGAAAGACCCCTGTAATTCGCTTTACGACATTCCATGTTGTCATACCATAACTATATCATAACTATTTCATCTCTATGAGTGAAATTTTTGCATTCCTTTAGAAACCGTTGAACGCATCACTACTGTCGCTTTATCATGTCGGCAGAAGACAATCTTGACTATGCTGATATGTGGATTAAATTTTATCGAGACCAGAGTAGAGCTTACCTAAAGGAGGAAATTTGTGAGATTGGGGGACAGAGAGTGCATTCTCCTCCAAACTCTCTTAATATCGCACAAGGCAACAGTACGGCGAATTCGACTAACAAATCACGTACAAGAGAAATGAAAGTTGAATTAATTTCACCGGCACAGCGAGTTGTAGAGCAGGCTAAAGCAGAACTCCGGAGACAGCGTCACAAAGTAAGCGTGCAAGTACCAGTAAAGGGAACGCGGAAATGAGGAGGAGGAATGAGGAGGAGGAGGAGGAGGAGGAATGAGGAGGAGTGAGGAAGAAGGAGGAGGAGGAGGATATACCGCATAGTATAAAATATAGAGAGAAATGATATCAGAGTTTTTTTTTTCTTCTTTGAATAAAATTTTATTCGGTCAGATAACTTAATATATACATACATTCCTTGTATACAAACATTATACATGTCTTATACATTCATTATACATTATAATTTCATTGATTCATTATATGTTCATTAAACATTACACATTCATTATATATTCCATACATTTATTTCATTGCATATTGAATCATTATATTGAGAACTCTATATTACGTAATTTACATTCACGGTTCAACAGTGTCCGAATATTAGCATATTTGCCATATCTAAATTTACTGATACATAGTTTCCCTACCAAAATTACTTTGTTAATCAAACATAAATCATTGGTTCCAATATATCTTACACTGAACATACCCATCATGATATCAATCATTGATAAAGTAAGTTGGCACTGCGGCACATAAACTTCTCTCAATGTCATACCAAAAACATCTAATGTCATTACACTGAAAAAAGAAGTGTTCTATATATTCCATATTTCCACACCATTTACAATTTTCAGAATCTGATTTTGACATTTTTTTCAGTAAAATATTCGTTGGGTATATATTGTTCAATATCTTCCATTGTAGTTCATTAATTCTGGGTTCTTTTAAAGTTTTATATGAAATAGTCCAAACAAGTTTCCATGGCAGTTCCTGTTCAAGTTTTCTATTCCAAAAATTCACTCCATGTGGTGTATACACTTCTTTGTTCAGCAACGAAACAAAATCGCAAGTTTTAAGTAGTTCTATCTTCTTATCCCGCATACAAAGTTCATCAGTAAGATTGAATACTACATGTATTTTTTGCATTGCCACCTTAAGTGCATTGTACTCCAATATGGATCTACCATCACATTCAATCTTATTGTTTAAGGCATCAAAGGACAACAGTTTACCATGTTCATCCATCACATCTCCTACCAGCATGATACCAGCATTTTTCCAGCGAGGGAAATGTAATTCATCACCTTTGTACGTTATGAGTGCATGATACCATAAAATATCAGTACTTTTAACATTTTCAGAGCAATCTCTCAACGAGAGCCAATCTGCTAAAATACATCTATAGAATGCAGGTATTTTCTCCACAAATTTTACTTCTTGTACTCTATTTAGTGAGGTACAAACCTTTATAATCATTAAGTTTTTACCAAATCTATTAAAATGCCATGTTGGCAGCACCATCCATCGCTCATTATCTGCATTGAGTAATCTGCTTATCCATCTCAGTCGTAAGCCTTTTACCCAATTAAAAATATCTACCATTTTCAAACCTCCATCCTCATGGTTCTGGATCAGCACTTTACGTTTAACCTTTTCTATCGAATTTCCATTTTTATACCATACAAATTTATAAAACATAGTATTCAGTCGGTTTAGAACAGGTTCTGGTGGCACGAAGGCCATGGCTAAATGTGAGATCTGTGACAGTAGTAAACTTTTAATGACCAATATCCTGCCTGGAATTGTCAAAGATCGTTTCTTCCACGAGGATATCATTTTGTCTATGGATTCTATACGATTGCTCCAGTTCACCATGATACTACCCGCTGTACAACTGTTACCAAAATATACCCCCAAAACTTTGATATATTCGTCATTTCCTAATTTCCATTTAACTTTACCCGGTTTATCATTCATATGCTTCCAGCGGCCAAGCCACATAGCTTCTGATTTTTTTTCATTTAACTTAAGACCAGTAAATAAAGAAAACAGATGTAAAATATTTAGTACAGCTTCCATAGAAGCATCATCACACAGAAACAGTGTTGCGTCGTCCGCATATTGGGATATATTGACAGAAATCCCACCAGGCAGTGAGATTCCTTTGACAGTTGGAGTCTGTCTAATCTTACATGCCAATACCTCAACAGAAAGAACAAAAATTAAAGCGCGAAGTGGACATCCTTGTCGGATTCCCTTTTCAATGGGAAAGCATCTGGTCAGCCAGTCAGCATTTGTTACGCAACTCTTTGTATTATTATTGAAAACATTTATCCATCTACAAAATTGACTACCAAACCCCAAATCCTGCAACATTCGTATCATATATTCTTTAGATATTGCGTCAAATGCTCGTGAAAAATCCAGGGCTAATATTATTCCAGGTAAGTTTTCAGCATCTGTATAAGATATCACATCTTGTATCAATCGAAGGTTCTGAAAAATACCTCTTCCCTTAATGTATCCTGTCTGGTCACTACAGATCATTTTTTTAATAACAAGCTGTAGCCGTTTAGATAGTGCTCCTGCGCCAATTTTATAATCACAACAGGTTAACGAAATCGGTCTAAAATTGGAAGGATTATCACTCTTATTATTATCTTTTGGAATCAATGATATAACGCCTTTCCTTTGGGATACTGATAACTGACCTTTTTCAAATGCATTGTTCAAGCTATTTAGGACAAGTTTATCGATTTTTCTCCAAAAAACCTTGTAAAAAGCTGGTCCTAGACCATCTATTCCAGGACTAGAATCATTTTTCATGTTTTTAAGAACCTCTGAACACTCGTCACCCCCCAGTAGACCCTCACACAACATTGCATCGTCGCCTAAGTTAGGTAGTTCTACACCCTCTTTAAAAGAACTATATTCATTTTCATCAAAATCTATTTCCTTTCGAAAACGCTCTTTAAAAACTGCAAAAAGCTCGTCTGATATATCCTCCGCAGAGTTCAGTACCACGCCATCTGCTGTTTCTATATTATTAATAGTTTTTCTTCTGGCCTTAGCTCTTTCCAGTTCAAGAAAATACGCGCTATTTTTTCACCCTCCTCAATCCATTTCACCTTTGATCTCACCTTTGCACCTTCAAGGTCACATTCCATAAGTATTTCAGCTTGTTTCTGTAATTCTTGACAATAAGTAACTGAGTCACCAGACGGGTGTTTCGCAAGGTTTGAATTCGCCCTATCTAATTTTTCTTGCAAATGCAACAATGAAGTTTTACGATTTCTAGCATTTACAACACTATATTCAATTGCCGCTTGCTTGATTTGTGCTTTACAAACATCCCACATAATTTGTGGATCAGAAATAGACGAGTATTTAATTATACTTCTATCAATTACATCATTAATTACATGTACAAAATTTATGTCAGTTAATAAGTTGTTATTTAACTTCCAATATCCCGGTCCTCTGTCAATGTTTGACGTTTTAAACTCCGCGGTAACGCATAGATGGTCGGATTTAGGAAAAGTATTAATAAATGCATTTTTTAATTTTAACATCATGTTTTCATTAGCGAAAATATAATCCAACCTTCTAGCAGTAAACGGATTATTCCTTTTCCACGTGAATTGCTTTTTGTCACCATTTAAAAGTCTCCAGACATCAGTAAGGTTTAATTCATTTTGAAAATCATTAAATTGTTCTACTGTTTCATATCTTCATAAGTTTTATATCTTTCAAAGTGTTCATATCACCAACTATCAAACAGTTCCATTTTTCGTTATCTAAATTTTGTTTCAAAATTTTTCTAACATTTTTGTAAAAATATATCTTTTCATTGTCATCGTTTGGGACATAAATATTTACCACCGCATATGTCTCGTTTTCATGCTCAAATTTACATATTTGTACTCTAGTCTGAAATTCTTTGATATTCACCAGTTCAATGTTCGATACCGTAAAGTTGTTTGAAAACAGAATAACTAATCCTCGGCTTCTGTTTGTATGTGGTTGAGCATATAATTTACCGCCCCATTCTATTTCCCATTTTGCAATATCTTCATCCAATATATAAGCCTCTTGTAGCATAGCAATATCACATTTTTTGCCTCTGAAATAATTAAATACACAATTCCGCTTGCGGTGGTTACGGAGGCCTCTCACATTTAAGGTACAAATTTTAACCATTAGGGCATGTTAAGGAACATAGTATAAGTCCTAGGAAGTTCAATCTCACTTATCTACTCTAATTTTTTCTGGTCTCTCTGAGCTCGGCGGTGTAAAATTCGCCGGTCGTTTTGAAGTCGGAGTCTTTCCTTCAATGTAGTCAGTGATTGTTTTGGTTCTCTCTGCCTTGCTCTTAACATTGTTTGCCTGCTTTGTGGTTGTTTTTTTCGGGTTTGGATTGGGGTTTTTTCCAGCTTCATTTTTGTCTTTTTCATGTTTTCCGTCTTTTTTCTTCGTCATCGCTACTCCCGATGATGCCTGTGATGCAGCCTTTGATGGTGCTTGAGGTTCTTCCTCGGTCGGGATCCCTGTATCGTCTTCGGTCCCCACGTGGCTGTCATCGTCACTGCTGTCATCTCCTCTGATCGTGCCTGACTCACTATCAGAGTTAATCTACGTTTTGGCGGAGAAGCGTCAACATGACAAACAAGTGTACGGTGTGTCATAAAACATTCTCGCGTCCAGATAACCTGATGAGACATCGACTTATACACCAACAGGGGATAAAAGCAATACATCCGTATAAACGTAATCGCGAGACTTCATCTATGGCTCTTTCGAGAGCATCACAACATCCATTTACTATGATCGTCAGCGGTCCGACTGGTTGTGGGAAGACTTCATGGGTAATGAAATTTTTGGAATGTGCTAAAATCGATCCCAACACGCGTCGTATGGTGTTACAGTCAATGGCAGTCAGCCTATGAATCTACAAGTCTGAAAAATGTAAACTTCCTCCCCGGCATACCCCATGACATAGGCGAAGAATATTACTTCGACCCCGAGCAAACCAACGTTATTGTTCTGGATGATTTGATGGGTAAGGTAAAGCGCAAAACAAAAGACTCAGAATCTCTTCCCTCAAGGCAAGGCATCTCGAGATATCACGCTAAACTGCCAGTATTTCGTTCTATTCAATAATCCTATTGTAGACAGCAAATTAGCACGCTCGGAAGACGGATCTTTCCTCGGGATACGACACATTTCATGGCAAAATTTCACGGAGCCACATCTCGTCCGTACGGATATCTGTTCATCGATTTAAAACCCCATACAGCGGAAAATGACAGACTGTCTACCAATGTATTATCAGGCGATGAGGAACTCGCGAGCTACCACCTCGTCCATCCCCAATTCATATTCCATCAACTCTCTCTAACGCGATACCATCTCACGATCCAGCATGGTCCGCTAAGAGGAATGATCAAGTGGGAGAGGGATTATATACGAGGGTAGATGCACCGTGGTTCAAACGGAATGAGAATGATGACGAGTCTCAGCAGAGGCACATGACCCATAGGAGCGGGAAAGAAATGAACGACGAAAGCGAAAATACCCTTCAGATGACGAACTCATCCATTCTGGGGAAATTGAGCAGCCTACCCACTTGCGGAAACGGGTCAAATATAACGTGTGGAAAGAGATGTTCGGTAAACCTATCGCGAGAGATTGTAGGGTTGACATTGACGAGAGAAAACAGCGATATACAAGCCGAGGTTATGAAGAGGCTGAATCCGGTGCAAATGCTATGGAGGATTATATTCCAACGATGATGAAGACTTTACGTCAAAAATACTACAATCTCCTCGTGAACATACAAAAGCTACAAACCGATTCTATTCATAACGAGATTTTGAAAACAACGAGGCGTCTGCAAACGATATACGACATAGACTACGAGGAAGCACTCAGACAGACGATTAAGATGCGGAAATGCTTATTCGATAAGTTGATTGATGACGGTGAGAGCGAGGACTCCGAATAAAGACCCCAGTGGAAATTTTCGTACATAAACATTGAATGGAAGGCTAGATGTCGAAATGATACCCACAACATGTATTCCATATAAGCAGTTTTCTCTCATTATTTGTGCAGCAACGCTATAAGTTGATGAATAAAGCGATTATCTAGTAATCTTTGTATTGCTTTGTCTCTATTTTATACTAGTCATATAATTCCTTCTCCTCCTCCTCCTCCTCTTCTTCCTCCTCCTCCTCCTTCTCCTCATTCCTCCTCTTCCTCCTCATGCCTCCTCCTCATTTCTCACTCTCCCTCCCCCTCCTCACACACACACACATCCTCCTCCTCTTCCTATAATATTGTTTCTAAAATAAGATATTTTCGTATTATTCGATAGGCACTCGTGAACACCGCGAAAAGTGATCAATCACAAGGTAAACAGGTACAAGGTATGACGTCATATGAACCTATTCGTGGTAAGCTAATAAAGAAATAATTTCGACGCCGAATAGCGGCGAAAGTTATAGAGATACGATAAATTCGTATAGGAGCTTTACCGTAGACCTCGACACCGGGAATACAACGCCGCAAACCGCGTCCGCGTATGTCCCTTATTTCTCGAGAAATGGTCGAATCACGTGACACCTTTTATCGTCTAATCGCGGCGAAAGTTACCGTCGGGCGATAAAATTGTATAGAGCCTCTATTGCGCATCTTTACGAGAGGAATACGACGCCGTAAGCCGCGAGTCTCTATCCGTCTTAGTTCCCGAGATATCGCCATGGGTAATTTACAAAAAATTCGAGATGTTTATTTTTTTTTTTGTCGCGCTGAAGTGTTCCGAATAAACTCAGATGCTGAATAGCCACAGATGCAGGTGTCTGACCAACGTTCGAACTTCGACCGCGGTTTGACCATCTCGCAAATATTGACTCGGTCTGAGCGGACAGCTGATTAATCCAAAATACATATTTGAGAGGAACTGCCGCGGAGCATGTTAAACGTTCAAAAATGCGTGTTTTCCCCCCCTCTTCGTCGACGCTATAAAAGAACGTATACGCTCGTTGTATTTCATTTCACTACCGAGAAGAGTGTGTATTTTCACACGACATAATCCATCCCCAAACATTGAGCGATCGTCTGCGCTGTCAGTTAGCTATAAATAGGGAAACACGTATGTTAGATGTACATTCTCACAAGCTGTACCAGACCCGATCAAATGGAGAAGCCAGTCAATTCCAAGGCGGAAGAACAATCGTTGAAGACTGACGAAATGGTGCCGGTTCCCGCTCGACTCCCGAAAAGAGTTACCAAAAGATATCCACCCATAACTATGGAAATGATAGACGATTTCTTCAGTGTGGGTTACAGCTCAACCAGGGGAGAGCCCGGGGATCTCCACTACCATCGTCAGCGATACCTGACCTGCCATGAAAGTGTACCCTTGGCCGGGTGTGATCTTTGCACGAGGAGAGAGGAAATTTTCCAGTGGGCGAAGTGAGAGTCTGCCATCAAAGGCCGTTTTTTCCTTGTATGGAAAAATATGGCCGCAATTATCTCGAAAGAGAGACTTCTAACATATGCACAGACGGATGAATGAATGAGTAAAAATCATAATATTGACTAGGAAGAGCTGATGGGGTAAGTCGATCGATATTTTTTTAGGACAATCCTATTCGGTCATGGGGAGTTATCGATTCAATACTGTATCATCGCAAAACACGATATGTTAACTACAGCGTGCCCCGTGAATATTTACACGCGATCTATCCCCAAACATAGGGCGGTCAATTATTTGCTCGAGTCTGTTGGCGTACTGTGTTGACACAGGCTTTCCCTGTCCTCGAACAGTTATTCAGAACACGCCATATGGTCAAAATTTAGCCCCGGACAGTGATAAAACTTGAATATTTTATGACCGCTTATCTTACCGCATAGGGGGCTAGCTAACCAGATTTTCTCGGCTAATTCACCTATATGTTCCGTGCTTTAAGGAGTTAGAAGAAAACCTGGTCATATCTGTAAATGATGTTAAAAGGCAAAGTTCGCTCGTGCGAGCACCTTAGTCGAATGTTGGAATGTGTAAATGTGTTCATTCGTATTATCCGATGTTATGTTCAGAAATATCCCGTTACTGTCGTCTTTTCCAAGTGCGCTATCTGATAGCTGGGACAAGACCACTATTAAAAAATAGTTGCAACCTCTGCCAGAGAAGTGAATTGTTTTCAATATTTTTTCCAGTCTCTGTTGCGAGGAATAATTGAAGGCTAGTGGTAGGTGATTGGAGTAAGATATGTGTTTGGTTTCACCGTGAGTTTGATTTTTAACTCGAGGCCTAATATGGCGCTGCTAAGAGAGACTATTTGAGTGTCTGTGCCCCGCTTTCTGAAAGGAGAGAAAAAAGCCAAAATTATGACTTCATTTGTACGAGCGCGACACCGTCAAGAAGTCTGTCCGGTTGTAGCACTTGAATTTTCTTGCCCAAATATGGGAGTCTAGACTTAATTAATGAATCGAGGAGATGCCATTACGTTAACAGTTTTTAACATTGCCGCCGATGTAAATTGTAATAGTGGTCCGCCCCCTAAAAGGGTTGCGTTTTCTGCTGTTGTTAGGATCACCTGGTGTCGAAAAATGGTATTTTTGGTCCAATTATGAAGTGTTTTAATAAAATGTGAGAAAGGCCGGGCAATGTAAGGGCGGAGACGGTGTGGGTTGTTTTCTAAATTTAACAGTTGTTCGCTATATTCGTCACTCGCTATAATATGCTATTGGAGCATGCTTCAAAGTTATGCCTCGCGAATCCCCGTTATTAATCGGGGGATTCCGATAACTGTCTTCTGAAAAGACCAAAATTATCAAAAATAATGGTATATTGGCCGATAGGGATAGTGTCCAGTTGAAGCTGTTCTATTCATCACTGCTAGAATCGAAACACGATATGCTACGTTTAACGACTGCCCCGTGAATATTTACACGCAGTGTAATCCATTCCCAAACATAGGGCGGTCAGTTATTTGCTCGAGTCTATTAACACGCGTTCGCTGTCCTCGAACGACCATCCAGAAATATTTCCAACTTCCACGGTGATACGTGATATATCTAATCTCTGCTCAAACATTTTACACAATTATAGCTAGACCAGTCCAGTAAATATTGACACGGGCATTTAAATCGCCCTCCCGATATGCCGGACAAACCGTTGTCCGTTCCGTGTCTGTACGAACGGTCTAGAAGTTTGTGTTTATTTCTCAACATCGATGACATATCCAGTTACTTTCCCATATTTTATGAAATAATAAATGTATCTCCATTATGATATCTGTTCGCGCAAAAATCTCAGACTGGCGAGAGTATATTTCTCCACCGGTATGCGCTGATTACGATAATCTCGCGTACTAAACGTACTTTCTCACGTTTATTTTTCAGCGACCAATATCCTATGACGCCATCGTTGTTGGCTTCTCCGGACCCGGTGATCGTCGTTTCGGAGTCAGACGCCACCGCCAACACCGGATTCGCCTCCTATACCTCAGGTTACGGAAATGTAAGTTCAATTCGCTAATCTCTATTTGCAATTATAAGAATACGGCGTAATAACGGTCCTTTTTTTAAATATAAGCGCTCATTTATCTCTCTCAAAATAGGTTGAACATACTCCCCCGGTTTTATTTTACGTCGAGTTTCAATTTGCCTCATTATCTTCAGTAAAATCACCAGTCTGACTGCACCCCTTACACAGGGCTGCTCATGTTTATCTAGCAGTAAAGAAAATTGTTAGGTCGAGGATAGTTTCCATGCACCACAATCAAGTGGACTGTTATTTGTTGGACTTAGAATTTTTCAGCACTTTCCTCATGTTGTTGGGCACTGTATTTACCGTCCAACAATTTACGAGCTAGAAAAAACCTGTCCGAAAATAACGAAACTGGCACCGATGGGGGATCGAACCCGCCATTCTTTGCTCCATTGTCAGGCATCTTACCCCTGAGCCACGGAAGCAGCTGAAAGCAACCGTTGGCTCTTTTTTTATATACCTAACCCTAACCCTAACCCCAAAACCCTAAACCTAACCCTAACCCGTAACCAGTAATATTGATTTAACGCTAATTAGTGCAAATTTGCTTCCAAATTATACGTAAACACGCTGAACAGCAATCAGTCACGTGATTTCATGACGTGATTTCATGGCCAAGGCTACTTGATTGTGGTGCATGGGAACTACCCTTAACCTAATTGTTACCTCCCCGAAACAAGAATACAATGCGTTGTTGTTGTAACTACGGGTATACCACTCTATTGGAGAGTTCTGATTTTGTTCCGCGATATAACACTTGTTCCGCCCCCCTAAAGTCGTTTTTCGCCGTATTATGGGAAGATATATAAACCGCTTGGGGGGTTTTCCATTTCAGACAGGACTTGCGGGAGACGATTCGAAAGTTGAAGGACATAATATCCTTGAAGGACGATGAGTTGAATTCCATATACGCGGCGAACGAGGCTCTAAAGGCCCAATTGAATCTGCTCCAATGAGGAGAGGGATTGAGGGGGGAGGGAGTGGTATAATTTAAAATAAATAGTCCCTCTACTTATACCACGTGTTGCGTTATTCATTCTCTAAGGATTGTTTTGAAAAAATAATCCGTGGTTTATATCGCATATCCCTATAACATTCCCTGATGATGTAATACCTTACCCTCGTCTGGCATGAGCGTTTCATCCATGCTGTACCGCTCAAAGAGGTCCTACGACTCTTTTACCATATACGTTTGTAAACCGGGGTGGAAATCGAAAAGCCCATCCTTTTATCCTCTACGTCACGTGATTTAACTCCGACCTCTAGTCGACCCCTATGCACCTGCTCGCTCCGATGACCCTCCGATGACTCCGTGTCCCTCGTTCGACCCGCGCCAAAAATAGCTTCGAACTCCAGATGACCCCATGCACCTGCTCGCTTCGATGACTCCTGTGTCCTTCGTTCGACCCGCGCCAAAAATAGCTTCGAACTCTCCACGACCTCGAGCCACCTGCTCGCTCCGATGACCTCGCGTCCCCGACCCGCGCCAAAAATAGATTCGTCCTCCGGATGACCCCATGCACCTGCTCGCTCCTATGACCCTTCGACCCATTTTTTTTTTGTGACGTCATCGGCTTCCCCGGCTTCCCTGCGTTAGAACTCTCTAAATGTTATCTACT
>JAVTVY010028546.1:0-11285 GCA_036873755.1 Hanleya hanleyi
TGGGGTTATATATAGAGACCCCATATTTCGACACTTCACCCTAATACCACGGCCCACAACCCCCAAAACTCCTGTTTTGCGGGCCTGTGCTGTCTCATACCCCATGCCATTTCCCTACCTACCTGGGATGTTTATCATCGAGGCGAGGAGCGGGGACACCCTGTGAAGGTGTCTGGGGTCGGAGGAGGAACGGCTCCCAGCGAACACGAAACTCAAATTTGTCCTTGAGTTCGCTCATCGCAGCTTCCATTTTCCTCTTGCCAACCCAGCCCATGGGTCAGATCACATCGCTTATCACAGCTATGTGGAATTCTGGTTTGGTTTTGACCGATTTGCCTGACGATTCCGCCATTTTGTCTGCTGTTATCTAGTATGGCCACTAGATAGTATGTATATAGCTGGAATAGCGTTTGCACTGAAGCGTTTCTGTGCCAAGCTCTGCCAAGAATAGAATGACGGAGGAAAAAAAATCAATACCAAACTTGCTGCGTCATTATAGACTACGCATGTAATCGTAGGCCTGTATGTATACGGTATACCAGCAAATGGAGAAATGCTAATTCCGATAAGTTATCGTGCGATCTGCTGGAATTCTTATTGATTATTAAAAAGGGTATCATTTCTGTCATTGCAGTGTGCATAGCGAACGTTGGATGTTGTTACATGGTAGGCCTAAATAACGCAACCTCGTATCACAAGTTGAGACTGGGTGCTGGATATAGCTGAATCTAAATGTAAAAATGCCATTTTATCATAAAATTAGCAAATAATTATAATTTGAAAGGGTGAGCTCTACCGTAGTGAAAGTAAATAATTTGTTTACGGAAGTCTGATGTACCGGGATAACTGCTGTTTCTTTCACAAATACATGCAGTCCAGTTTTCCCCAAATAATATAAATTTCACTACAGACAACAGATTTTGTTTTTATTTACCACACACAAAAAAAAGAGTCCCACGTCGGAGAGTAAGAGCCTTGAATAGAAAGAGAGCGTTTGCTGTACTCTAGAATATCGGATTAAAGTTGTTAATCTCACAAAATTTAGGCATCTGCGCATCTAAATTCTCTTTAATATGGGGCAGATTTTTTTTTCAACTATTGATAATTGGTGTGAATATTATATGGATCAAATTTTCCTATACTATTCCAAGGAAGGACCAATAAGATAATAGTTATGATAATTTGGGCAACATCAGGTCGAAAATAGCCCATTTATCATCGATTAAAAATATCTCCTATGTTATAAGTGTCAGCCACGCGTCAGTGCATCGCCCGCTGCTATCGAAGCCAGATAATATTGGCTAAGGATTAACTTGAATTGTAGTGCAAACCCGGGATTATATGTGTACTTTTAAAATTATCATATGATCGCCGTAATGCTTAAATACATGTATGTTATGACCGTACTCAAATAAGACGAGTCTAATTTGCACAATATATTTTATATCAAATCAAATTCCCAGGATCACGGCCATTTAAATATAATTATAAAAAAAAACCTCTCACACATGCACACTCGCTCACACACAGAATTTCAATTGAATACTGTAATGTTCAGAGTTCATAGTATTTTCAACACAGTCAGTTCATTACAAAATCACCATACCGGAAATCAACAGGAATATTTCACCATAGATGGTCAGATATGACACCTCTGTTTCATAGCGCGTGTCGCGTGAAATAGACACTGAATGTCCGAAGAGGAAAGCTCTGATCAGACTGGACGTCGGTCAGGCAGTAAGTTGATCACCAGGTCAGACGTTGATCACACAGTAGTAACATTCACACGGCAGTACGTAGTCCAGAACAAGTCGATTAGATGGGACGTCGACTGAACACTGCTCGGGTGGGCTGGAAGATTTGCAGACATCGATCACCGGACAGGGTGTCGTCGAATCTCTATAGCACTAGAAAAAGACACCGTAATCAATTCCAGTGTCACTCATTTAACATTACGAATATTACAGTACAAATATAGTAGTGTCAGCTAGCCCCAAAATTCAATAGTACTATTATTTGCCATATGGAATCAACAGATCTATATACAAATAATACACAGTTCATTAGGCATGTTCAAAACAATCTCGCATTAATTTATCATAGCTATTTCGACATACCTCCAGGCTTTCCAGACAAAACTCTGAGCACACTCGTGCTAATCCAAATCATGGACTCCAACATGTACTTTTAAACATGTACCATATACAACGGGATCTCTCAGACCCGCTTCCCACTAATGTCGCTCGACAATATGTAACACACAGCAAGATTCTACCTCTTTAAAAAGAGTTGGACCAGAACCGTATTTGAATATCAAAATGCCGCCGTGCCCGTGCCGTCCACAGATTCTGTAATCCTACAATCTGTACACATATACATGCTAATATGGTTAATCTGAATACAAATCATTGTATCGGCCAAGTAAAATACAGTGACCGCAACACTTCACAATCAAGTAAATCCAGCGTGTGCAGAAAAATAATAATCGGAGCGAAGCTCCACTAACTATTTGCATATAAATAGATAGGACCAACAAATCTCTCATAAGGCAGTCTTTTTATGTTCGTGTCAGTTTACACACATAGCTGTATTATGACCATGTACCGGTTATACGGACAATTGCAAATTATAGGGACTTCATTCATAACATCCCCCAACTAAGAATAATGTTGCACTTGTCCAAATATAACAATCCTATAAGAACCGGCATTGCCGTCTCCGTTAACATAGCAGCAGTGATTAAAAGACTCTGCTCAAGAAATCCGCCCCAATGTTATCTTCACCCTTAATAGACTCCACTACATAAGTGTAAGGCTGGAGGGATAAAGCCCACCGCATCAGTCGCTGATTAGTATGCTTCGCTTGATTGAGATATACTAAAGATCTGTGATCGGTCTGTAAGCGAAATTCTCTACCAAATAAGAACACCTGTAGTTTCGATATCGCCCAAACAATGGCCATGCATTCACGCTCTACTACCGAATAATTCTTTTCTCGCGGAAGCAGTTTCCTACTCAAGTAAGCCACCGGAAATAGCGTACCATCGTAATCTTGCAGTAGAACTCCGCCTAAACCGAGATCTGAAGCATCAGTGCGCAATATAAATTGACGGCTCAAATCAGGCAATTTAAGGACAGGTGCGCTGCACATCTCTTCTTTCAAATTGTTAAATGCCTCAGTGTGTTTTGGAGTCCAAGGTAGTCGGTTAGGAATTCCCTTCTTTGTCAAGTCTGTTAATATCACAGCCTTCTCAGAAAAGTTTGGCAAAAACCGTCTGTAATAATTAATCAGACCCAAAAATGATCTTAGCTGCTTTTTAGTTTGAGGGATGCCTGCGTCCTTAATTTTGGCAATCTTATCCGCTTGCGTCATAAGTTGACCGTTTTCTATGGTGTGACCTAGAAAATCAGTACTATCGTAACCTACAAAACATTTTGTTGGCTTTAAGGTTATATTTGCCTCTCTTATCCGTTGGAAAACTTTGCGTAATACCATCAAATGTGATATCCAATCCTTTGTGTGGATAAGAATATCATCGACAAAATTTTCAACATCGTCTAATCCTTTCAAAATCTTTCTCATCATCCGGTTATATGATGCACCCGAGTTGACTAATCCAAATGGCATCCTACGATACTGATAATGGCCAAATGGTGTACTGAAGCCAGTAATTTCCTTTGATGTTACCGACATAGGTATCTGCCAGTATCCTTTACAACAGTCTAGTGTGCTAAAATATTTGTCAGCTGAAAGTTTGGCGAATATTGCTTCAGCATCAGACATAGGTTCATTATCAATCCTAGTGATCTTGTTTACTTTTCTCATGTCGGCACAAAGACGGATACCTCCATCTTTCTTTTGTACCATAACAATAGGACTACAATAAGGAGAGTCCGATGGCTCAATCACACCTAACTTCAGCATATCGTCAATTTCGTTCTGTAAATTGGCATACATAGCAAATGGTATTGGATAAGGTTTTGATTTGACCGGACTATCATCAGAAAGAATGATGTTGTGTTCAACTAGTGTAGTTAATCCGGGTACATTTGAAAATATGTCACTATATTCTTCGATCAAATCGTTTACCTGTCGACGCTGCTCATTCGACAAAATGGGACTAACATCTACAGATTTCCAGTCTCCAATCTCCGCAGAATCGAATGTCTCAACTTCCAGTTCTTTTAACTCACTATCGGTTTCTAACATAACAGCCACAGAACCGACAACAGGAGGCACTCTTTGTACGTACTCTTTCAACATATTAATATGGAAGACCTTGTCAACACCATTAATATCAAGTACGTAATTATTAACACCCAATCTTTGCTTAACCGAAAATGGACCTTTCCACCTCATTAACAGTTTATTGCTGTCTGTTGGGAGTAACAATAACGCCAAATTACCTTCTTTCAGTCGTCTAGGTGCCGCCTTAACATCAAAATACTTTTTGCTGGTTTCCTGTGCCTTAGTCAACTCATCCTTGGCAATAACACAGGTCTGCTGTAACCGGTCCTTAAGATCCAAGACATAATCATAAGTGGTTCTTACTTCGTCCTCAATCTGTGCATTAGCCCAGACTTCCCTTAATATCGCCATGGGTCCTCGTACTGTACGTCCATACAATATTTCAAACGGTGAAAATCCACCCAGACTTACCAACGGCGCTTCTCTGTAGGCAAATAGTAATGGCTCTATTAGGCGGTCCCATTCCGCTGGAGTCTCGCCACACATGCGCTTTAGCATTGATTTGAGTGTTCCGTTATACTTTTCACAGAGCCCATTACACTGCGCGTGGTATGGAGTCGTGTAAACACCATCAATAGACAACAATCTATGAATTTCTTTCATCATTTCAGATGTAAATTGAGTTCCCCTATCACTCAATACCTCTTTTGGTACACCCACGTTACTGAACATACCTATCATGGCCTCAGCAACAGTAGCCGTGTCAATATTAGACAATGGAGCAGCCTGTGGATAACGAGTAGCCATATCAACCATCGTAAGGATATACTTACTGCCCCTTTTTGTCCTTGGTACAAGTGGTCCGATTATGTCAACCGCAACCCTATGAAATGGCATAGAAATAATCGGCATTTTCTCTAGTGGGACTTTGCGTACTTTACCTTTAGGAATGGTTCGCTGGCAAATGTCGCAAGACTGACAGAAACGATTGATGTCACCATGCATCCCAGGCCAGTAAAAATGAGCTTGTATACGATTGCTAGTCTTACTAATACCCATATGACCACCTAAAATAGATTCATGTGCAACCTGTAACACCATCGTTCGATATTTCAATGGAACTACCAATTGTGGCTCATACGTGCTTCCGTCCTTTCTTGAGCGAACTTCACGATACAGTAATTCATTCTCTATGAAAAACTTTATTTCAACAGTACCCTTCTTACCAATTGTTCCAGTTTCTGCCATTTTACGAGCATGTTTTAAACTCGCATCTTGCGATTGTTCACGCAGAAACGTTTTTGAGTCACCTGCCTGTGGTAATTTTGGTACTTTAAGGGGACGGTTCTTGGGCACCATTTTAGTTTGACTGCGCGTCACAACAGCGTTACTACTTATCAAGTTAACACTATCTAGCTCCGTGGACTCCTTTTTGTCGCTAGGTTTAACATCTGGTTCTATACGGGACACGTTTCCAACAATCAACTCACAAATAGGGTTATCCAAACACAAAGCCTTAACTACTCCCGTAAAGTAGGGTGTATCAATATATACTTCAGCTTCAGGCGCTGAACGTACAGTTTTATCCACAGAAATATACAACTTGACTTCACCAGTCAGTTGCCCGTCACTCACTAGGTCTCGTTTGATAATTACTCCGGAACAACCAGTGTCACGCAACACAATGACCTTTTTGTTACCTACAAATCCGGGTTGAGTTGGGAGACCCCTCAAAATCTTTGCGTCTTCTGGAAGTAAATAATCATCCCCGATCGATGGAATACGAGGTGCTAATTGTCCGCAATCATTATTGCATGTGTGAAATTCATCTAGAGGAAAGCATGTCGCAGAATATGTACATGTAGGTTGTGATGGACTAGCATGTTGGGGAAAAGCATTTCCACCAAATGTTTGAACAGCAGCAGAAGATTGACCTTGTTTCCCCTTTAACATACAATTAATCGCCTTGTGACCTACTTTAGAACATATGAAGCATGTCGGTCGTGGACGATCAGCAAACCATTGTTTCTTTTCAGGTAGTTTGTCATTTTTTCCTCTCGTGCTATTAACATCCGGTTGCTTGAATTGTTTTTGATCTTTATATTTTGGTTTATCGAATGTTGTTTGGTGAGCGCTTATGTATGTATCGGCCTCCTGAATAGCTTCATCAATTTGGCGAATGGACTTCTCTCTTAAATAGACAGACAAATCTTTAGGACAATGGAACAAAAATTGCTCCAAAACTAAAAATTCTCTAATTCCGTCATATGTGTCATCAACATCAGCAGCATTAGTCCATCTATCGAAGTAATTCAGTAATCTGGCCATGTATTGAGATGGCAACTCATCTTTTTTCATTTTTTCGGAATGGAATTTCCGACGGAAACCGTCTTCAGTGAGCTGAAAACATCGCAACAGCGCTTTTTTTAATTTTTCGTAATCATTTGCCTCAGTCACTGGGAGTCTAGTATACACGTCTAAGGCCCTACCCTTAAGAAGTGCGCTCAGATATATAGCAAAATCTGTCTCTT
Source organism: Hanleya hanleyi (assembly GCA_036873755.1). Taxonomy (NCBI): domain Eukaryota; kingdom Metazoa; phylum Mollusca; class Polyplacophora; order Lepidopleurida; family Hanleyidae; genus Hanleya; species Hanleya hanleyi. The sequence continues at coordinate 6,720 of JAVTVY010028546.1, forward strand.
TCCATTTATGTGCAGCAGCATATCTTTCAAACCTAAGCAGATAAGAATCCATGTCATCTTTGTCTTCGTCAAAGTATGGCAATTTTGGTATTTTGGGCATACTAGTTTCCTTAGCCGCCCGACCTTGGAACTCATTTTGAACTTCGACCCCTGTATTTTTCAACCGTTGCAGTTCTAACTGCTTATCCAAAAGTTCAGCATCAAGCAGCTTTTGTTTCTCGATCAGTTCAAATTCTTTTTCTTTTTGTTTCTCGATCAGTTCAAATTCTTTTTCTTTTTGTTTAAAATCGCGTTCCGCCTGCCTTTCAGATCGCTCTAAGTCCTGTTGCTCTCTATTTTCAACATACTCCATTAATTCCTTACCCTGCAAACCGAATGATTTTACAAGGTTGATTAATCTTTCAGTGTTGTCCATAATTAACAAAAATATTAACAAATAAGAAATCAAAAAATAGTTCCGATCGCTTTTAAAGCAGACCATTTCGGACTCTACAACTTTCTACGGCATTTAACGCGACACGAATACTCGGCATACAAGCTAGAGTGCTACGAGAAACACGTCGTTCCAATCCGTCCATAACACCGTCCACGAGCATTAATCCTACCCGTCCCTATTCACCCTTGGGACTACTTAAGGCCCAACCAGTGTGGACCACAATGTCCGCCATTTTGTCTGATCTCTGACATAGCTATGCACAAAATGTGGAATAATAAAGAAACCCCTCAACACAGAGGTGTCATGTTTTCACAAAATGTAGATTACTTTACCCTCAAAATATGACCACCACCGACATCGATGTGAATGTGACATGAAAATAGAAAGCAAAAGGCTGTCGTACAGAATTTTGTGTACATGAGAAAATTATATGATATCTACCAAGATACAATTTCCTGCAATTTCTAGCAAATATATGTGATGCCGCTTTTGCATAACAACCGATTGTTCATTTTGCCATCCCAAGTTACCTAAACGCTTCCCTGGCAAATGACCTACATTCCGGAAGTAGACGCCATGATGGATTTTCATCCTGTCATCGGCAAAATGATATTTTGAAATGGTTGGAATGAACATGGACAAAGTGTAAATGACAACGACATCTGGTCATTAGTGATCCAAACAACGTCGTTATACGGTATAACAGGTTACTTACCCCTTAAAATTCACAGTACCGTTTTTTTAGCAAGAATTCTGGAGAGCGATGTCAAAGGCATGTTCGATTCGTTTTCAACATGGCGGGAGGACGCGGAGAGATATTTCTATATCACACCGTTAAGACATATGTGTACATTAACGTGAAATGGCAAAGGCAGTAAAACCCCTTTCTTCACACAATATATGGAATATAAAGTTATTTTCATCAGTAGGAGATTAAGTTGAAGGTTACATATATGGGAACTATTTTTCTAGGCGGCCCAATTGTGCACCCTACCGGCGAATTACCCCTTGTTTGCAAAATGGCCCAAAGCAGCCGACGCGCACCAGCCCTATTGTATTTCAAGCTATTGTGAGAAATCTGTTGATTGTCTACCATATTTTCTGTGTGGAATAGGTAAGCAAGGGGATATAATATAAGATGGCATTAAATTGCATTGGATAGAGTGGCCGAAAATATAATTTTCAACAGTATTGAAAACTGCACAGTGTGTTGTCGCTTAAGAAATTAACCCTTTCATGTGTGCGTCACTGCCCAAAATGTGCACTTGTACATGTACACATCTGTCATTTAAGTAAACCCAACACACCGACCATAGTGGCAAGTAATTGCCTAAAAATGCTCAATACTGGGTTGTTTTGTTTGAAGTAACTACAAATTGCTCTGTGCGGTTCCGAAGACTTGAGTACTTTCCTATAATGGAACATGTTGAAATTTATATTGCAGATTAGTACTAACCACCAAGGAATTGAAGGATCTTATCCACCTGTTTGGCTGACACAGGCAAAATTTCAATTCAGGAAGACACCCGATTGGTGGATATAAACTTAACAGGTGAAATGATGTCATTTGTAATATACATGTACTATGAGTGAATGCTCTTTTGTTTGGGTGATACAATAAGGAATATACAAAAGATCACCCATGCATGCAAGCATGGGTGTCAAGCCCATATTGTTTCGCTTTAATTTTTGACAAATTTGGGTCATTTCAATGAAAGAGAATGAGTGAATGAAGAATTTTGTCTTCAACAAATTAAAAGAACACCTGCCTACCATTGGTAATACACTTCTGTTATAAGGGAAATTTCTTATTGGTCACATTTACAAAGCATATGTCAAAAGTGGCGAGGTAAGCAATAACCTAGTAAACCTACTGTACCATACATGTAATAAGTTTTAACGGGAAATATTTTCTTTATTTTTTCAGGGTAATCTGTAATATATGAATCATTGTCAGAATGGGACGTCAGAAACGGAAATTCAACCTCCCCCCTGGAAAAAAGAGTAGAAAATATAAACCCCCTCTGAGAATCAAAATAAAGATACCCCCGACTGATGAAGGGAATAGCACAAAACTTCTTGGTAAATGCGGTACTATTTGTTTGTTGTTTAGGAGGGGGAGGGGGAGGGGGAGGGCAGTCACCCTGAATAACAAATTGAAGGACACGGGTGAGGGAATGGGGAATAAAGAAGTAAAGTCGTACATCATTGTATTATATATGTAATCCCATTTGCCAATTAATAAGGAATAAATATTTCCATTTAAGTCATGAATGCAAGCTCCAAGATTTTGGGCATTAACATTGCAACAAAAATTGCCTATTGGTTACCAAATGTTACCTGGATGGCAAAGACTGATTAAAATTGAATTTTCCTTCTTTGGCATAGAGCTGCCAGTGGCAGTGTGCTAAAACATTTGCATTGTTTGAAACATATTGTGTTAATCCAGTACAAACTTGGTTGTCACTTTGTCATATGACCGGTGGTGTTACTAGCTAGAGTCATTCAGTCATCAGGATTTCTCTAGCAAAGACTGTGATGGACTTGTCAACAGGAATTCCCCCCCCCCCCCCTGACGAAATCACTCGGTATTATCTCCAGCATATTACCCCCACCGTTTGGGGCATTTAATGGATGACTTACCCCCGTGATGACCCCTACCCATGCCCCACAGACACCACACTGATGTGTTCGATTCAGGGGAGGTAACTCTGATTATCACCAATGATCTCGTATCGGACATGGCCCCTGCGTTGCCCCACCCTATGAGTCAAGTTTTCTATTCAACATAGTGCCTACATACATGTAGCATCACACCAGCCCCACCCTCCCGTAGGAATGGGGGTGGGGATACCATGGACAAGTGCATTAATTGACACATGCACCACTCTGTTCTGTTTTTCTGTTAACCTTGGTAGATATAAGCTTAGACAAAATGATGACATCTTTGAATGTTAAGAATACATGTATATGCTTAAAAAGAAATGTGTCGATGATTGTCAGTTACAATCAATGTTTTCTCATAATAAAAGTGAAAACTGAATGAAGAAGTATTAAAGGAACAATATCTTACAGACAGAATATTGATAATCATTCCCAATTTGTAGCTGATAATGAAGTATTTTAAGACAGTTTACTGGTACAAAATCTTACCTTCCCCTTCCCCGTAACGGTTGACATTGTCATGAAATGTTTAGGGCTGTCATTTCCATTCTTAATGTCACATTGTCATGTTCATGGCCAATCCAATGTTAAGGGCTTCAACACTCCAATCTCCATTTATATTTACTTAACAATCCTTTTTCTATCTATTACAGGAGGACATAGAAGTCATGTGCCATTCTCCTCGAAGTTATCGCGAGGTAAGAAATTACGCATTCGTCATCACATGACCATGCATAACATAGGAAGCTTATGCTTTAGGATTAAACGAAAATGTCCCCCACCTGTCACATTGGAAGGATATAGAGTGGTGAACCTGCAGATATTAGCGCATGAAGTTGGAAATTTAACCCTGCATGCCGCAACCTGTCCCCTGGCCATAGAAATTGCTAATAGAGGTGAGCCACCTATTAAGTTGATTGGAGAGGGGAAACGATATGGCCTTGCCAGTTTCCTCCATGCGAAGTGTATGGGCTGTGGAACAGAAATAACCTTCCCAACATCCCCGAAGGTAACTTCCAGTAACGATGTGAATCGTTTCGAGATAAATGTGAGGGCAGTATGGGGGCAAATGGCCACGGGTGGAGGTAATGCTCACCTGAATGAATGTCTTGCAACGATGGGTGTCCCTGGACTGTCTGGTACATGCTTTACCACTTTGGAGGAGGAGATCAGTGTATGGTGGAAGAGAGTCCTAGATAAGGAAATTCTCCAAAATGGACAAGAGGAGAAGAAGATCGCTGAGGCCAAGGGGCATTACCATGAGGGTGTACCATATGTGACTGTCATTGTGGACGGTGGTTGGTGCAAAAGAACTCACCGGCATACATATAATGCACTAGGAGGAGTGGGAATTGTCATTGGAGCTGAGACAAAGAAATTGTTGCACATTGGGGTAAGAAACAAATACTGCTGTATATGTGTTGCAGCTGAAACAAAGAAAACTGAAATACCACAACATGACTGTT
>JAVTVY010028547.1:0-114789 GCA_036873755.1 Hanleya hanleyi
GAAAGCCAAGGTGGTCAATGGAGCTGGCACCAGAATCGCTGACCAGCAACGGTGGGCCCGACGAATCTCTGGCTGCACTCGATGTTTCAGCAGGTGGATATTTTTCTCAGCGACAAACTCATCAGTGACTCCACCAACACGTACCCCTATCGAGCCTACATCGAGACACTGTTGTCGTATGGCCGAGAGGCTATAAAATCTCAGCTGACAACCGCTTTATTCTACAGGGACACGGCCGAGCACATGGACACGGCGGACAATGGGGGATATAACAAACGGAAGGCTTTCACTGCGAACAGTGCCTCAGTGGATATGATGGGTCGACTGCATGCAGACATGTTCATGCAAGACCGGTACCTCTTGAACAAGATCCCCATCAAAATCCGACTGATACGGGCGCCTCCGACCTTCACCTTGATGGCCACTAACGTAGAGGGGCATGTAGCGGACTATAAGATTGTCATCCAAGACGCAGTCCTGTATGTCCGAAAAGTGAAACCGAATCCAGCCGTTCAATTGGGACACATGAAAGCCTTGGAAACAAAACCAGCCCAGTACCTTCTCCGACGTGTACAAGCCAAAGTGTTCTCTGTGCCTGCTGGAAATATGAGCGCCAACAAAGAAAACCTGTTCCTGGGGGAACTACCCAAGCGATTGATCCTGGCCTGTGTGGAAATACCAGTTTCAGCGGAGCCTACCCAGAGAATCCGTTTGACTTTAAACATTTCGGCATCAATTTTGTGGCCCTGCATGTGGATGGACAACAGGTGCCAGCCACGGCCTTAACCCGAACTTTGGGCGGAGGAATTTCATTCGAGCCTATCAGAGCCTGTTTACAGCCACCGGTCAAATCAACCAGGACGAAGGGAATATGATCAGTCGGGAGGACTACACGAACGGATACACGTTGTTCTGTTTCGATCTGACCCCCACCTTAGAGAACGACCATCAGCTGGCCCTGGCCAAGCAAGGCAACTTACGGTTGGAAATCCACTTTGCACGAGCCCTGGCGACCACCGTCAATGTGATCTGCTGCGCCGAGTTTGACAACATCATTCAAGTGGACAAGGCGCGCAACGTCCTGTGTGACTTCTCCACCTAACATGGATACAGACCAGATAACCACCGTGCTGGAGAATGACCCAGAGACACGTAGGGTCTTTCAAGGTGTGTTCGCCCGAGATGTGTTTCCATTAGACCGTATGTATCCGGCTGCTTACGTTCTCAACACGGACCCGATGGATCGACCCGGTGAACACTGGGTGGCCGTGTACTTGACAGAACAGCAGGGGGAATACTTTGACCCGTACGGTCTGCCACCCCTCCACCCCGATTTAACAGACTTCATGGATCAAGGCACAGAGACGTGGTGTTGGAACAGTCAAACGTTGCAAAGCCTGACCAGTGGCGTGTGCGGACAATATTGCTTGTTTTACCTGTACCATCGATGCGGGGGAAGACCCTTATCTACTATCGTACAGATGTTTGACGAGTACCCCCAGGCCGAGGACCGCGATGTACTCGTCTATGACTGGGCCGCCCATCATTTCAATGTACAAGCCCCGTTCTGGGCTTAAGTTAATGACAAGCCCCTTGTTCTGGGCTTCAATGTACAAGCCCCTTGTTCTGGGCTTCAGTTAATTACAAGCCCCTTGTTCTGGGCTTCAGTTAATTACAAGCCCCTTGTTCTGGGCTTGAGTTTTCACGTGGTTGTTCTCACGTTGTTGTTGTTCACTGAATAAAAAAAAAAATGAGATCTCACCAAAAAACCCTGTCTTGTGTGTTTTATTCCTAATGCATCAATGCCCAATGTGGAGATTCAGTCAAACTGAAATCAGTGGTGAAGGATGGGGTCAAAATGTAACCCATCAAGGTTAGAATGCAACAGCACTATAGTAAAAAATAGAGAGCCAATGAAATCAGCCTACAGACCAAGTACGTGTCTTTGGTCTAGGTTTGGAGCGGGCATTTCATTGAGGTACGTGTATACGGTGAGTGAAGAGACTCGTCCAACACGTATAGATTATGACTATAAGTTCTATGAGCATAATGCATGAAAGTGGCTTTGAACACCGTATTAGCCAATCAGTGGCCTAGAATGGAGCCAAGGTAACCCATCCATGTCCAGAAAAACATTACCCGGGTATACAAGAACCCAGATGTAGGCGCGGACGTCAGCGAAAGCACACCGTGAGTACCCCAATTCGATTGGCTGTTTGTTCGACCGCTGATTGGTTCTTTTTCTCGACCGCTGATTGACTCTTTTTCTCGACCGCTGATTGGTCCAAATGGAACTGCCCATCTTTCCCAGGTTCATCTAGAATCCCCCTAGAATCTAGAATTTTTTATTGTGCTCAAGCTCTGACTATAGCGATACCGCAACATTGTCTCATTGGACATTGGACCGTCTGACCTGGAGGTTACCCTTTGACCCGCGTCCGCGCGCGCGCGCGCACTACCGGGGATGACGCGGGATGACGCGCGCGCGCGCTGCGGGGCGCTGGGGCGGGAAAACACCCCGGCGGTTGAACATTGCAACTCTTGTATGTTTGGAGGTAGTGTTTAGTGAAAACCCGGAGGTGACGTGACAACCCACGTCACCTGCGTATATACTCCTGTAAAATAGAGCCGATTTTATTTCTTTGGAAGGGGCAAGGTCAATAGGACTTGCGCTTTTTATACTACTAAACTGTGATGTAGATTACATCTTACATAGGCCTTAAGGCCGTGATATGCATATGAAGTATTCTGGGGCATGGTCAGTACTTTCCAATTTTCCCTTCGTCTACTACTCGCCGATTTATATTTTCAATGAATACAAGGTTGTCTTGAGAAATATATCTCAAAATATGTGTACTTCCTATTTCCCACAGGAATTTATGGAATATCAATTCTTTCCGCAATAAACTTACAATTTACTGGCTATGGTAACGAAATTCTCCGTGTCAATTTGAGGTGGATATGAAAACGCACTGACTCACACGTGCACTGGCAACAATTCGCTACAGTGTAATGAAATGTGTTCATTTTTTAGGCGCCCGTGGTTTATTAATATGCACACACATATGTTTTTCTTATAGTTCATTGGCTGAACCGCGAGGCGGGGGAAAAAATATCAAACTAATTTCGTCTCGCGAGCAGTGTGTGCGGTGAACGCAAGCCAAACAGCTCAGCATGTTATTTTGACTCGATTCAGACGCTCGACTCTTCAAAATGGACTTGAAGAAGACGTTATGCGGGAACTGAAATCAATTTCTTGAAACTTTTGCTCACCGTGTGCGCTGAAACAACAACAGAGCTGACAGGCAATTGAGGCCGTTAGCTCAGCTGATATCTCTCGTGTGCGCCGGATTTTATACCGAAGGAAATATCTGTGAATTTCGATTAGCATACGAATGCATGGTGATGAAGGCTTCATGGTGTGTTATACCCACCTAGGAAAAAACAGCCACAGATATGCATCAAACACCCGGGAGTATGGGATATATGGTATACATCTGGACTAAACTCTTTTATCAGGTAAGCTAGTACTATACTTGCGTTGAATCCCATGCAGACAACCTATTCAAATTTCAATGCATTGGCAACATATCGTCGCACGAAATATACGCACCCCTGTTGACCAGGATTTTTTTATACTCCCACAACAACAGACAATTTGAAGACAATTTTCTAGCGGGTGTTTTCTTGAACATAATTGCTGTAATATACTCTTCTTTTTGTGGACGCTAAATATAGGGGAGAAAATGGCAACATTGTGACCAAACCATAACAGTTGACCGCTGTAAAAATAGATACCGTGGCATAAATTAGTTGTGTGTCCCAACTAATCTATTGAGAACGTTTTGTTTGATTTTTTGAGAAATATATATTGTTGTGTTCTGAAACTTATGTCACTGGTAAAATGCAATTATTATAGTATTCATTCAAAATATTAGCAAACAACATTCTGTAGAACTATCTGTTTGAAACATTTTCTGTTTTGGGTGTCATTCTCTGGGTTAAATATTGGCGTCAGCCATTGTTGATTTGGACCAGTTCAATGCTCGTAGGTTTGATAGGCATTCTTTTCCATTCATGGAATTTTTACAGTTCCACAGTGTCACAAAACAACAATAATGCCATGATGTCACAATAAGACGTTACAAAGACAATTTATCAATACTGACCACAGTAGCAACGTCATAGCGTTGACCCTGACGTCACAATAGAAAATGACAACCTCCCACTCCTATGCATATACAGGCCAAATATAGCGGACACCATCTTCGTCTGGGAATTGGTCTAGTCCGAGTTGTCTCCCTTGCAACACAGCGAATAGATGGGATTGGAATGATACGAGAGCTGGAGATGTACATGTATATAAAAACTAGTGATATATGTGACGGGTAGGAATTGTACTATTAAATGTCATTCATTTCAGTCATATATTCATTGTTAGGAGTAATTATAATAAATTTGTCTATGCAGGGCATTTGGCCGTAGGCCGGTAAGTGGAGTCGACCCCTTAAGCGAACAGCTGTTGCGTTGCCATGAACAACGACACGTACACAGTTGTCGGCTGCAGAACGCGTGGTTCGACGCATAACGTGTTCGTAACTTTTGTGCAGGTTTCACCAGAAAAACGGAGGTATGTTGTCTTAGTATTCGTACAAATTTGCTGCAAGGATATGCCTCATACATGTACGATATAAATGATCGCGTTTTTTGTGTGAATCTGATGGAAAATTTGGTGTTATTTCCAGTGTCTGGTACGTTGATGACCTGGCAGGATTTTGTTGTTCAGTCCGCCATTCGTTTGCAGATCGTAGGCATATGTTGTGCGGTTATTTCATGATGTAGCGGGAATACGCCCCAATATCCAATGGATCCAACGTAGTCAATTGGTCGATGAGTGGCTCCAGAGAAATCGCATCCGCCACCGTGAACGGCTTATCAAACACATACGTATTATTGCTGGGATAATAATACCGCAGCTGGTCCGTCTCCTTGTGCCGTAAAATGTATCCAAATGTCACATTCAAATTGAACGCTGTCACCTGATCTTTGAAAATGTCCTCGGCATAGGTAGACAGATACGTGAGATCCTCCAGTCGAAAATTGTACAAGTCCAATAGACGTCGGTCACGGTGAAAACAATGACGTATGGTGGGCCAGTGACGTTGATAAATGGCCCTGACATGCTCGTCTTCAGGCAAGACTTCAACCGGAGGTGCTGCTGGATCCAAGGGAAAATCTTCTCCACGTCTCATGCTTTTCGTCTCATACAAGCGGATAGGCAGACAGACAGGCAGGCAGGCAGGTCAGGTAAGTCAAATTGAAATACACCCCTACCCTAAAAATATGGACTCCTTTTATATCCAATTGACCTCATTTGCATATTTTCAGTAACCACAGGCCGCCATTTTGAAAATATGCAAATGAGGGCTGGGGTGAGGCAAGTGCAATTGTCCACCATTTTGAAACACACCACCCACAACACACACAAACAAGCCGCCATTTTGAAAATTAAGCCACCCTTGGGGAAAAACCCAAAGACCTCATTTGCATATTTTCAGGGGACAACAGGCCGCCATTTTGAAACACACCACCCCTAACACACACAAACAAGCCGCCATTTTGAAAATATGCAAATGAGAGCTGGGGTGAAACAAGTGCAATTGTCCACCATTTTGAAACACACCACCCCTAACATACAAAAACAAGCCGCCATTTTGAAAATATGCAAATGAGGGCTGGGGTGAAACAAGTGCAATTGGCCACCATTTTGAAACCGACCACCCCTAACACACAACTACAAGCCGCCATTTTGAAAATATGCAAATGAGGAGGTGAGACAAGTGCAATTGTCCACCATTTTGAAACCGACCACCCCTAACATACAACTACAAGCCGCCATTTTGAAAATATGCAAATGAGGAGGTGAGACAAGTGCAATTGTCCACCATTTTGAAACCGACCACCCCTAACATACAAAAACAAGCCGCCATTTTGAAAATATGCAAATGATATACACTCATTGACACCGGTGTCAATGAGTGCACATGACCTCATTTGCATATTTTCAAAATGGCGGTCACAAACAAGCCGCCATTTTGAAAATATGCAAATGAGGTGAATTTTGGAAAAACCCAGTGCAAGTGCACTCATAGGCCACGCCCCCAACCGCCCCACTCACACCTCACTCACGCATGCGCACATAAGGCAAATCAAGTTCTGCGCATGCGCAGTGAGGCGCTATTACGCCCAAAGACTTGCTATATACTACTGTTACATGTATATTTATCATATAAAAAGAACACATAAAACCCGATGACCTTTACATGATGGAACATTAGAACCAATATGATAGCGATTCATTTACACAAAGCTAAAATGAGCGATCGTCACAGCCTGACAGGCGAGGGTCCAGGGGCCGCCTAGGCCCCGGAAGCTCCAGGGTCTCCGGTTGCCAGAGATGCGTTTTACTCGTTTTCTCGGAAACAAATCTGAACACAATGTATATAGATTTATGGTTCTATTTTCACATTTGTTTCGCATAAACCCGCATCGATATTGAAGAATATGCCGGACTCCATTTGACTTCCTGGTTTGACACAAACAAAACGGGGTGAGTGAATAGGGTTTAACGTCGCTTTCAACATTTTTTCAGCTATATCACGACGGGGAAGGGAAGGGAGGGGACAGGGAGGGACAGGGGCACCTACTTGTAACAGAGCAGATCTAATGCTGCCATTTTATAGTGCTGTCCCACTGAAATATCATGGCGTCAAACAAAACGGGCCTTTTACACACCACTACACGTCTTGGCACTCTATCTGTAATTTTTATGTTTTTTTTATTTTATGTTTTTATGCTTTTTTTTATTTTGTTTTTGTTTTCTCTGTTTTTGTTTTTGTTTTTTGTTTTTTCTTTTGCTTTTTCTTCTGTTTTTTTTTTGGCGCGGCCAAGGGGGGGTCGTTCGCACCGGACGACCCCCCCCTAACGACGCCCCTGAGACTAATGCGCTAGCTGTACTTTTGTTAAGTTTTAAGATGAATTTACAATACTGAAGTTGGAGTCTTTCTACTATATGTAGATTTCCAAATTCCCATACCTCGCATCCAAATAATAACACTGGAATGACCATTTTGTCGAACAAATCTAACTGCACATCAAATGGGAGATATAAGAGTCTACTTTTTTTTATAACACCAAACATGGCTTTTCTAGCTTGATCATATAAATAGCGCCTACACCGAAAACAAATTCCATTGTAGAAGAACAGCACCCCAAGGTATTTGTAATTGTCTACCGTTTCAAGAACAACACCATTTATCCTGAACTGAAATTTTGTTGGGTCAACTCGTCTTTTACTAAATATAAGTATTTTCGACTTGTTGCAGTTGACATTCAGCTTCCATACTAAGCAATACTCTGCGAAGCCATCCAAAGCCTTTTGCAGATCTTCAGCTGAAGAAGCCATTAAAACAGTATCATCCGCATACAACAATATTAGCAGTTTTAAGTAAGAATTCAACTCTCCTTGAAGTACAGGATCATTGAATACCTCGACAAATTTTGCACCCGAGTTTACTAAAAATTCTTCTAGATAATTCAGATACAGAGCAAAAAGGAAGGGGGAAAGATTTTCTCCTTGTCGAATTCCACGTGTGTATGAGAAGAAAACAGATCGCTCATCATCCTTGATGACACAGGACTTAATCCCCTGATACATATTTACAATGACTCTTACTATTTTTCCATCAAGCCCATTTTCGATTAATTTTCCCCACAGGCCTGCACGCCAAACAGAATCAAATGCTTTCTCGAAGTCTAAAAAGGCACAATAAAGTTTCTTTTTCTGATCGAAACACATATCCACCAGTGATTTCAATAGAAATACATGGTCAACAGTGCTATGCTCTTTTTGGAAACCTGCCTGATTTTCAGAAAGAAGACCAACCGATTCTGCATATGCATTCAGTCGAATGTTTAAGATACTAGTGAACAACTTTCCAAGACAGCTAAGAAGACTGATTCCCCTATAGTTACTTGGGTCTGAAGGCTCTCCCTTATTGTTATAAATAGGTAAAATTGATCCTGTAACCCAGGACTCTGGAATATCTCCCGTATCCAATACAACATTGAATAATTTTGTAAGTACTTTTATCATACAATCAGATGAAACTTTGATATATTCATTAAATATTTGATCTATTCCAGCAGATTTTCCATTTTTCAACTTACTAATTGCAGCCCTCACCTCACCTTCGGTGAGTGGAAAATTAAGAATACTATCATGAATATTTATGTTAATATTGGGCGATGGTACATCCTCTGGGTTAATCAAATTCCGCCATTGTGTTGCTAAGCCGCGTCACAGCTCTGTAAATTTGGTAAAACTGCTCTACCCAGAAAGAGTTCGTTTGCGTTTGTCTTCATATAGTACCGTACTGATGTTATTCATGACATAATTGAAATATATAATGGCATGGCTGACATAACTGCATAGTTAGAAACTAAATTATGTGACATGTTACGCGTAATACACCGCGCGCATAATAATGTAACAGCTCATTACATTTTTGTTGCCTGTTGGGTGAGATTAGATTTGGAGCTGTTTGTAAAAAGCGGAAAACGGATCGAGGCTTGGTGAATGTTCGTTCTGCTTCGCGCCTCTCCATTTACATCCTCGCTAAAACCAGGGGTATCTCTATCCTATAGATATAGCCCCTGGTACGCTTGGGCAATGTATCGCGATCAACGACATACAGCGGCATCCTGCACATATTGACCAATCAGATCACTTAAGCACCGCGACCATGGCGACCGTGACAACAGATTCGAAAACACCATAGCCTGTGCGATACCCAGTGGCAGAAGAACATGCACCTTTTGAACAACCATGAACATTAATAAATATAAGGAAACATAGTTTAAAACAAAATCTATTTGAAGAGAAAATAAACCCATTCATCTCCATTCATCTACCATCAAACATCCAACAAGCCAGGCAAATGTAGAAAACACCGAAGCTTTAATTGAATTGGGTTGAAACGCACGGATTTCTATAAAATTTCACTGGTCTATCCATTACTATTTTATTGTTATGCGTGCTTGGATTAAATATTTTACATTCGGTATCAGCGAATAGTTTAGCAGCGAAAGTAAAACCCAAACGTATTTTACCATCTGCGCAGTTTTTCTTGGTCACGTAACTGGAGTGTGGGTGGAACGCGGTTTGCTATGCAAGTTGGTCAAGGGTTCGCCTTTGGCTCACAAATAGAAACCTTGACGTGGTGAAGATGCTCCATTTAGCGCTGTAAGGGTCTCACGGAGGTCACGACCCGAGTGATGGTCTACAATCTAACTTGAATAACCTTGATCACTATTGCTATAGCTTTTGTTGATGCTCTGAAAACCATACCATGGCAAATCATAAAAACTTTTGACAACATTGAGGACATGTGGTTTGCATGGAGAACATTATTTGACAATGTAGTTGATGAATTTGTTCCTCTTAAGAGGTTCAAAATAGGCAAAGCTAAACCAAAGTGGCATAACGATGAAATAAATACTTGAAAGAAGATTAGAGATGCGTATCATGCTCGCCTCACGCCACCCGGACGAATAGACCAGAATCCTTTGATCTATATAAGAAGTTTAATAATAAAGTAACTTCTCTTTCCAAGCAAGCTACATGTACTACCGGTACTATTGTAATGAAATCAAAAGTAATGCAGGAAATATATCCATGTGAAAATTACTGAAGGAATTACTTCCCAAAGCCAAGTCAAATGGAATTTCTGATCTTGAAGTCAATGGCGTTGTGTGTAATTCTTCAACAGGAATTGCAGAATGTTTTAATTAATTTTTTATCGACATAGGCCGTAATCTATCTTGAAAAATCCCATCTGTTGATCGGTCCCCCATTGACTATTTGTTTAAAACGTTTTTAAATCCATTTCCATTACTCTGTTTTAAAAGAGTGAGAAATGAACGTGTTTTAAAATTGTTAGAGGACTTAACAGATAAGAAGGCTACTTGTCTTGATAATTATCAGCCTGCGCCCCTGCTATTTCCAACAGTTCGACTTACATAATTAATCAATCCCTCCTTCTTCAGGGCGAAGTACCACAACAGTGGAAAACGGCTCGTATTTCTCCCATTCACAAGAATAAGTCAAAACTTGATCCGAATAACTATCGCCCCATTTCGGTTCTCCCTATTTTTTCCAAAATCCTAGAGAAATTAGTCCACGAGCAAATGTATGACTTCATTCAGGAACATAATGTCCTGAACCCGGCACAAGCTGTGTTCAGCAAAGATGATTCAACAGAGACAAGTCTACGTAGACTCACAGAATATTGCTATGAACAACTAAATGACGGCAATGTCACTGGCATGGTTGCCTTAGACCTGCGCAAGACATTTGACACTGTCGACCATGGCATTTTTATTTCCTTAATTTTTATGAGTTTCGTGATACGAGTTGGTTCATAAATTATTTGTCTGGCAGAAGCCAGGTAACTGCTGCCAATAGTTCACTGAGTCTGTCTAGTCCGCTGCCAGTTCACTCCGGTGTCCCCCAGGGTTCCATTTTGGGGCCCCTGCTATTTTTGATGTATATCAACGACATCGTGTCCTGTCTAGACCACTGTGAGGCTAATTTTTATGCGGATGACACAGCCATTTTTAGTTCAAATCCTGATGTCAATATTATTAAAGAAAAATTACAGCTTGATCTCAACAATATTTATATATGGTTATGTGCCAATAAGCCGAGTCTACACATAGAAAAAACAAATACCATGTTAATTGGAAGTCGTCAGAAGAAACTGTTTATTGATAGTGAACTGTGTTTTAAAATATGTGAAAATGATATTGTCCAGTGCGATAATATTAAGTACTTAGGTGTGGTCATTGATGATAATCTTCAGTTCAATGAATACATCAATCAAATTGTCCGAAAGTTAAATAGAAGTATTGGTGTATTAAAACGTATAGGACCTTGCGTCCCCAAAGAAACGAGATTTACCCTCTATAATACGATTGTCTTGCCTCACTTGGACTACTGTTCTACAATTTATAGTGTTCCAAGTAAAAATGATATATCTAGACTCCAACGTAATCAAAATGGAGCAATGAGGATTATATTGGAATGTGTTCCCCGGACAATTAGAGTGGATATGTTAGTAGTATACAAAGAGGATTTACAGCCATATTGACCTTTGACCTCAAAAATTTGCATATCGTGACCTTTGCCAGCCAATCAGAAGCGAGTATTTTGACCTCGTCTGTATGCATGTGCTGACTTGGTTCTGGGGTTTTTCCATCACGGGGAGTGCGCATGTGTATGACGTCACTTCCGGTCTGCGTGAATCGGGCGTGACCTGGGTATGACTGTATGGGATGTACTTGGTTCTGGTTTTTTTCCATCACGGGGAGATCACGTGATAGTTCAAGGTCATATTGAATTATAGGAATGCATGTACTGACCTGTTCATCCGGGGACTTGTTTACATCCTTGTAGAGAGACTTATAGCCGGGCATTTTAGGGTTGACCTATATCTGGGTCCTCTAGCAATACCTGTAGTGTGGGTTTTTCCATTCATCATTTTTACATACGGGTTCTTGTACATCCGGGTTTCCCAGTGGGTTCTTTGTACAGCCGGGGACTTACAATCATTGATGGTGGGGGAACAGCCGGGTATTTTAGGATTGACCTATATCCGGGTCCTCTAGCAATACCTGTAGTGTGGGTTTTTCCATTCATCATTTTTACATACGGGTTCTTGTACATCCGGGTTTGCCAGTGGGTTCTTTGTACATCCGGGGTCTTCTATGGTGGTGTATAAAAGTGGGGATTTTCATGGGATTGCTTCATTCATTGGCCTGCCTACTTGACCGGAGCTACCTGACGAGCCTGAGCCAGCCTGAGCCTACCTGGGGAGTTACCTGACCAGCCTGAGCCTACCTACTGAAGACCTGCCCGAACAGCACCTACCTGAGCCAACATCCATGGACTCATCTGACCGAGCTAAGCTGATGCAGCACCGTGTCCAGATCATTAGTGAGATGATGAATGTGGCCGAATTATGTGATCTGCTTCTGGTGGGAAACGTAATCATTACATACATGGAAGAAGACATCATGGCGCAGAATACCAATACGGTACGAAACAGAGCCCTCATCGACACTCTTCCGCGCCGAGGTTCTTTAGCATTTTAGGCCTTCCTGGAGGCACTGAGAGAGAAGGGGAATGAGGGAATAGCATCTCTACTTCAACCCGAGAAACACACCTTAGTCATAGACATCCCCGCAGAGAGTACAGGTAGCAAACGTGCCCAGGAAGACCAGGAAGAGTCCGATCTACCTGCCAAACGTGCCCGTTCCCAGCTAACACCTTTAAAAATGCCTCAGCAAGCGGAGGAGGAAGTTCTACTCCCTATGTCTGTGGAACAGGTGAATGACATCATCCAGCAGGCCTACCAGGCGGCCCAGATGAACAGTTGGGAGCTCACGCCCTATTTAACTGTAACCGTGAAAGATGAGCAAGTGCACGTTAATGCATCAGCCTGGGATGATAAACCACCTAAGCATATTGCCTTGACGTTTGAGCAATGGAAAAGAGTACAGAGATACACACAAAGTCAAGTCATCGAGGGGGCCATTGAGGCCCAGGGGCATGACGCGAAATTTTGTGTGGGGGACGATGTGTTCCTCACCTGTTCTATGTTTAACAACATGCTGCTGGTACATATTCGTAAATGGAAGTTGAAGAAAGATACTACGCGTATTCCCTTACCTGAGGGAGTCATCCTGCAAATACCCGCGTGGCGGAAACTTCAGGGCATCACAGACAAAATTTCTGAAGCTCTGCATGACCAGCTGTCTGAGTATATCTATAAAAAGTACATTGAAACCTCCCTGAATGGTCTTAAACCTCGCATTCAACACGAGCGTCTCCAATAATGTGCAGGCTGTCAGAACAATGGGCCATTAGACATGCATACGTGTCTGGGCATTGTGGCACCGCTAGACGCGCTGATGACTGAGGCACTACACGATATCAACGAGACGGAAATCGCGGAGGCATTGGAAGCGGCCTGTCCACCGAGAATTCCCCGTGAGCAGATTGCTGCCTTCATATTCGTGCACCAGGGCGCGAAAGACATGGAAGACTTCAAACAAGCCTTGTTGGGTAAGTATTCTAAATATTGAACATTCAGACCTGGCAAGAAAGACATGATTTCAAACAAGTTTTGTTGGCTAAATATTGAACATTCAGACATTACCGTATTCCTACATTCTATGTTCATTCTATGTTCATTTTGCCATCATGGTGACACCGTATAATACTATTAGAAAATTTAACACAAAGAGCCTACCGTGGTGAAAATTTTATGTTCATTCTACTGTGTTGTTAATAAATATTAGAAATTCAACTAATGTGTGTCGGTGTTCACTCTATGCAGGGGAAGGTGTGGGAGTTGGTGTTGTGCTTTTTAGTTAGAAAGCTCCTCTTTCGGGAGTATTGGTTGGCCCTGATAAGGGCCGTTAGGAAGTACAGAGGGTTGGTCATCAGATAGTTCACGACCGGTAGATTCTTTTCGCTCTACATACGTTTACCCGACACACAGGGCAGAGCAGCACTCCGCATTGGTTAAGAAGCTTAGAAGACAAGGACCACATACGGCTAGGTGTCAACACGGGGGAAAGGCGTACGCCGTCTCAGCGTCCTGGCAGATGGCGCATGTGGATTTCCTTATCTCTTTATCCAGTCGGATTTCCTTATCTCTTTATCCAACTTCTTGAAGATGTCTCAGCTGTGCCAACTGGGTCCCCTCGGGTGGTGGTGTTGACTGCGTAGCCGTCGTTGTGGTAGCCGTCGCCTCCGAAGCTGTAGTTGCTGGTGGGCCCATGCTGCGAGTGTTTAACCACCCCATTTGTGGACGACGTGACGTCTGTACATCTTCTTCGTTTTCTTCTATGAATGTAATATCATCATCGTCATCCGCATCCAGAGTGTCGGCTATCTCTATATCTTGTCGTCTGGCCAGTTCCCGCAATTCTCCCACAGTCTCCCGAGTGAGTATCCGATTGAGCGTGGTCATTAGTATAGGATCTGGTAGTCCATGCGCCAGGGCTTGGTCTCTCACAGCTTCAGCCTGCTACCTGAAAGCGTTATCGCTTAGTTCCCTCGCCAACACTTCATCAGTCTCTCCCATGTTCATTGCGTTGAACAGTGCACGTGTAGCAGCCATGATGTGGTTGGAATGAATGTGTGTAGCAGACGACAGACAGCCCGCTTTTTATACTCTACCGTAGAGGACCCGGGTGAGTGAGTGTCTGGACATCGTTTCGACCAGAAAGACAAAACAGGGTCTGTGCTTTCTGCAAGATTTGGAAGCGGGCTAAATTTTTAATAAACGAGAGTTGAGATCTAAAACAACTTTAAATTTATACCTTGGCATGTTATCGTGTAATCCTGAAAATCTCATAGGGCTAACGGCTGCATAAATATATTTTTATCATTTTCCACGTTTCAAAGACCCAATTTCACCTGCACGGCTGTGTTAAAAGTACGGTAAACTTGAAATAAATGGGCTTACGTCTCTTAAAACACTTTATGTTTCCGCCTTACCACGTTATAATGTCATTCTAAAAAATTCCGGAGGTTTATAGATGGAGAAATGTGAATTTTTTACTTCCAATCCCTCTAGTGTGAAAACAACCATTGACACCCATAGCTGTATTCGGTCCCGTACCCTAAACCCTGGTGGGTTTTTTCCATCACGGAGCGATCACGTGAACACTACATGTACAGGTCATTTTGAGTGAAACAACCATTGGCATCCATAGCTGTATTCGGTCCCGTACTCTAATACCTGGGGGTTTTTCCATCACGGGGCGATCGCGTGAACACTACATGTACAGATCATTTTGAATGATAGGAATGCATGTACTGACCTGTTCATTTATCCGGGGACTTGTTTACATCCGTGTACATACAGGACCTTGTACATGTAGTGTTC
Source organism: Hanleya hanleyi (assembly GCA_036873755.1). Taxonomy (NCBI): domain Eukaryota; kingdom Metazoa; phylum Mollusca; class Polyplacophora; order Lepidopleurida; family Hanleyidae; genus Hanleya; species Hanleya hanleyi. The sequence continues at coordinate 15,021 of JAVTVY010028547.1, forward strand.
ACGTGATCGCTCCGTGATGGAAAAAACCCACCAGGGTTTAGTGTACGGGACCGAATACAGCTATGGGTGTCAATGGTTGTTTTCACAGCAGAGGGATTGGAAGCAAAATATTCACATTTCTCCATCTATAAACCTCCCAAATCTTTTAGATCTCAACTCTCGTTTATTGAAAATTTAGCCCGCTTTCAAATCTTGCAGAAAGCACAGACCCCGTTTTGTCTTTCTGGCCGAGACGATGTCCAGACAGAGGCGATTTCGCTGACGTCCGCGCGCACTCAGCCGGATCCTCCATGGTAGAGTATATCAAGCGGGCTGTCTGTCGTCTGCTACACACATTCATTCCAACCACATCATGACTGATACTAGACGTGTACTCTTCAACATGCAATATCTTGACGATACAACGGGTGAATTCATCGATATCGAAGTTTTGCAACAACACCACCAATATCTTCACGACGCAACAGGTGAATTCATCGATATCGAAGGGACTACACAAGCCAATCGTACCAACGAGGTTTGGCTGGAAGAGATTGTAGACAATCTGTTAAGAGAAGAAGAAGTAAAAGAAGACAAAGAACAGACGGTAGAGGGTCGGAAGATTTTGACGAAAGTGCCGCAGCAGGAGCAACAGCAGCAATATCTTGACGACTACTGCACGGAAATAACAAGACTGCAGAGGGACACAACACAAGTTTAGTAAAGCAATTACCATGTGTCAAATGTTTTACCCACTACGCCAAATTCGCCCTATTTCCCTGTGGACACCAAGCGTTATGTGCCTGCTGTATCACCAAACTTGCAGGAGAGCAAGTCCTTACGTCCAGTTGCATACCCATTCCGTGTGCACTCGTCCCGCTGAGATGTCCCCTATGCGCCAAGAGGAAAGAAGAATCGTTGTAATCGTTACCACTCATCCGGCCCTTATCATAGCCACCCAATTACTCCCGAAAGAGGAGCTTTCTAACTAAAAAGCACAAAAAACACAAGCTCCTACACCTTGCATATACCTTGGTAAATAACACCTAGTGAATGGGAACTTCCTACTAACACTACCACCCAGGTAAAACACCCACACACTATTAGTATGAATGTAAGTTACACAGTAAAAAGAAATGTAATAGAATGTCTCCACGCCTTGCTCGGGGTTGATATGCTCAATGTGATGGATATCGATTGGCTGTCTAAAAGAGCGCGAGCCCCTTCCATTGGCTCTTCTTCGGGCAAATCTATTGGTTGAAATAATGGGTTCTGATTGGTCCAAAAACGCGCACTTACAAAACCCCACAATCCCATAGGAATAGGAAATGCCAGGTTAAAATGAAGTCCTATACCATAACCCAAGATCATGTCGATTGGCTGTCTAAACGACTTAGTCATTGGTTGAATGATCGTCTTGCCATTGGTCCAAAATGGAGGGAATTCTTCCTGGGTTAATTTACATTCCTCTTTTTGTGCTCAAGCTATGTATACGGAAATCCTATGTTGAATGATGACGGACTTTCACGAAGGGTGAGGAGCAATTGGTGTAGTAGTAGAAAAGCGCATTTCGAACCTTAAAACGGCGCAGTGTAACAGTATTGAGTCACATGGAGTAGTATAAAAGTGTATTTCGAGCCCTATTGACCTTGCGGGGCAATGCGCAAAGGCTAGACTATTGACTCACATGGTGTACAAGTGCATTTCGAGCCCTATTGCCCCTTAACCTGTACTACTCTATATAGACAGGCCTCTCTAGCCGTTTGTTTTCATTCACCATGGCAGCGAGCGGAACAGAGCTTGCGTTATTCCAGCTGACGTCCGACGTCAACCTCATCGTCAGTGACGATCACCTGGAGCTGGTCCAAGAAGAACCGCGGAAGGTCAAGATTTTGTTATCGCTATCAGGCTGGACTCTATTGACACGGTTGTTACAGGGAAAAGAGCCCGAAATAGATTTCATGCACGTGGGAGTCGGTGTGCACATACGCACTGGTGGAGAGGATTCCTTTTTTCCCAGGTTGGAACAGCGTGGGGGTGCCCATATCACACTCAGTGATGGCACTGAAAGATGTACTCCTCGAAGTGGATGAATTACTGCACCCCGAAGTGAAAGAAGGGACTGTGGCTTACTGAGTCTTACACCTGGCTGCACCCTATTGTTGTACTCCAACGAGTGGACCTCATCGATAACCGGGTTGTGTGTTGGTGTACACCTGAACCCAAAGCGCACGCCTTTTTGTCACGGGAAGGATGGACCACCTTGAAACGAGTGTTGTTTGGTGACCTGGACGGCGATAGCATTCACCTGTGTGACGAGGTCTACATTTTCCGCGGTTCCTTTTCCGCTCGACTCGCCTGTCTGAATATTTTACCCTGGACCCCGATCTATGGACGGCTTTGGAACAAGTAGTCCCCATTGTCGATGAGGTACTATATCTATAGGTGACACACAGTTTAGAGCGTCAGTGTCTCATCATGAAGCGAACCCGGTGGGACACCCGGAGGACTACCCGGTGGGACACCCAGAGGGATTAACAGGTTTGTATTACATTCCAGTCAGTCCAGCCGCTTATAGCGCTGTGGGAGCGCTCGCTCGAGCTGCGCAGTCCCAAGGTATCAGTCGAGCTAACTTTTGCGAATGGTTAAAAACCCGAGGTACTTATAGCTTACATCGTGCAGTCCGACGGTATTTCGCCGTAACAGAGTCATCGTAGGAGGTATAGACACACAATGGCAGGCAGATTTGGTCGATATGAGTCGATTTGCTGCTGGACATCGGTACATGTTGACCTGCATCGATATCTTATCCAGGTATGCAGGGGAGAATCTTGTACAGGCGTTCCAGCAAATTTTCAAGACAGGTCGCAAACCCCTTTATTTGCAAACGGATGAAGGCACAGCATTTCTCACCCGACACTTTCTGTGGTGGAACGGTTCAATCGGACCTTGAAAGGCCGGATGTACAAGTATTTTACAGCCCAAAACACCGGACGGTACATCGATGTGCTACCTCAACTGGTCCGAGGATACAATCGAGCCTATCATCGCAGTATCCAACGGGCGCCCGTCGATGTGACGGAACGCTGTACTCACCCGCTGAAGCACCTGGTACTTCACCCCGTTACAAACGCGGAGATGTGATACGGATCAGTAAAGTCAAAGGTGAATTTGAGAAAGGTTACTTGCCCAACTGGAGTGATGAGCATTTTGTCATAGTTCGCCATAGTCCCTGAAACCCACACGTCTATCAACTGGAAGATCTACAAGGAGAAACACTGCAAGGCACGTTTGACGAGGCAGAATTACAACCGGTCGTAAAAACACAGAAAGACACGGTGGAGGAGATTTTGAAAACGGAACGTCGACGTGCCATCCCCTATCATTTCATCAAATGGCAAGGTTGGCCCAGTTCGTTGAATTCCTGGGTCTCAGCCCGGGACATGAAACGGATATAAATTCTACCTCACGTCTCCTACAGTCTTCAGTCTAGGGCTGTACCATGGATAGTGCACAACTTCCTTTACTGCTGCGTACTCGAAAAGGACAAGCCAGGACTGTCGTGTGTATACTAGCGCTTTTGGGCGTCTTGTTTGGAGGTGTCTTCTACGACTTGGCGTACCTGATATCCTGTTTCAACCTACCCGCCATCCCACCCACACCCGTCATTCCCCCACCTCAACGTCAATACGCTGCCAACAACACCACCAAAAACACCATCATCTTCGAAGCACCTACCACTACTCTACTCACGAAGGGTACCGAGGCACCACGGAACATCACGAGGGGAGCTCTGGGAGCACCTATCACCACCACCACCACTACATGCATTCCTACCTTCAGCAGGGTACCACCGACCATCGCACCGACACCTCTACGTCACCCTGTAGTAGGTCTTGTACCACGATTACCATGGCAACGGTACCCCCCGGACTACGACCCTCGGTGGGATCCGCAACAACGGTGGTGGGCCTCTGAACGCTTAGCCCAAAACACCAAATAACTAGTGTGCATGGATCCACGGTGGCAGCATCCTTTCACGTGTCTCATCGCTGGACCGACCGGTTCGGGAAAAAGACACTTCATTCAACGTCTCATGGGGAGCCAGCCCTCATTTCTCCTCCCGTGGCCCGCATCCTTTGGTGTTATGAAGCTTGGCAGCCTGCCAACGAGGAACTGGCACGGAGGCCTGGACTTACCTTGGTGGAAGGATTACCCCCAGAGTATACCCCAGAAGACACGAAGTCATCAACGCCGGCTGAGTATCATCTACATCGTCCAAAATCTCTTCAGTAAGAACAAAGAGCACAGGAACATCAGTTTGAATGCCCAGTGTGTGGTGTTGTTCAAAAACCCCAGAGACGCGTCACAAATTATGCACCTGGCGAAACAGATGTGCCCTAAAAACACGGCCTTTGTTCGGGAAGCCTTTGAAGATGCCACCCAGGAGGCCCCCGGCTACCTACTCATCGACTTGAAACAAGGGACACCTTCGGCACTTCGATTGCTGACCCACATTTTTCCCGAAGAGTTCCAGACGGTGTACACACCCAAATAAAAGAACAAGAGTGGACTCACTTTCTCATCATGTCTGCGCGGATACGGAAGCACGCGCCGGCGCTCCGCATGTTACGCAGCACGCCACCGGAGGTGGTCCGGGCCCTGGTGCGCGGGGCGGACGCGGGATTGGTACGGTGCTTGTGTGAAGTCGCTCATAATGTGTTAAAGAGGAATGTTCCCCTCAGTCCTCTGCAGAAAGGGAAATTGCAACGGCACAAGACGGGTCTCCGAACGCTGGTGAAGAAGACGAGTTTAAAGAAAAAGAAACAGGTGTTACAGAAAGGTGGATTTCTTGGGGCACTACTCGCTCCATTAGCAGCCTCCGTACTGGGACCGTTAGTAGGTCCATCTTGGGACGCTAATGTCATGGAACATACGAAAAAATGATGCTGGTCGAACCTCGACTGTTACAAAGTCTGCAATCACCCTACCCTGTCCCTGCCACGGTACAACAACTGCAGTCCCTCGATGAAGAGATGAATAGCATACTTCAACGCCGACTGCCCGATCACGAGAAAATTCAACTCTACCATCAGACGCTGAAGCGGTACAAGACGTTTATGGATCAATATAGGGGTGGTTCAACATCATCACCACCACAACCACTACCACCACCATCATTACCACCACCACCCTCATCCTCCTCACCTCAGCTCGAAGATGAAGCGTTGCCCAGTGTCCCTAAGGCGTTCAAGACCAAAGTAGTAAGAGACGGGGGGTTCCAAAACACCCAGTTCGCGGTGCTATTACTTAAATACTAGAGAAACGCCGCCATCTTGGTGCGGTGTCGGCGTGAGAGAGGGGGGGGTCCAAAACACCGAGTTCGCGGTGCTATTACTCCGCCGCGTTGGTGCGATGTCGGCGCGGTGTTGCCGCGGGCGCCGTTCGTCGACGAATCGGCGACGCGTGACTAACGCGTGTAACGCCCGCGGGCACGTGACTCGCGGTGTAAGAGCTAGCTCCACCATAGCTAGATCACCATAAGTAGACCACCCTGTCCCCATAAATTGGTCGCCATATAGTCGTACGGCCTTATATAATCGGGGTGGTAGGTAGAGACTATCTTTGTAACTAGGTGAATAGGTCGAGGTGTCGTCAAGGGTCAGATGATCAACTGATAAAATAACCAATGCGTATATAAAGACTTCTCGTGCGCTTCTCACTTTATTCTACGACTGTCGCACCCGTATAAGCCGATATGTATAGACTAATGAGTAACCTTTACGCTTTAGTGAGCGGTGAAGGAAATTCTCCTCGAGTAACATTTCAACGTATACGGCATAATGGGCAGATTATAAAACCTTATGGTGTTGCCATACGACTGACGAGAGATGGGTGGTTTTCATTCAAACAATTCCTGCCTAGAGTGGATAGAATGATTCAGGCTAAAGAGACGGTTGAAACTCCATTCAAGCTACAAGATAATATATACATAAGCACTGCAGCGTATGAAGGGGAATGGCTCGTCCACATAAGAGAGTGGTACCTAAAATCACCAACCAGCTAGTTGAAACCGGGTCGGAACGGACACACTCTGAACACGAAAGGCTGGGATATGTTGAAAAAACTCATTCCTATCATTGAGACCAACATGATTGAAATAGAACAGCGTTCCGTCAGCAACGAATTCGACAAGTCTATCACAGGACCAATTCTCCCACCTAAACCAGTTGGATCTGCCGCGAGTGATCTACCGAGCGAAAATTTGGTGAATGATAATGGCGGATATTCATACGATGAAGCGGACGGCGTCTCTATGTGCGGCATTTTACACCGCAACCAAATGGAACAGTTGTATTGTGACACGTGCAATCCCTTTGGGGCTGGACTACTTCAGCGATGAAAACTCGAACAATGTGAACATTAGAAGAAAGACTGTTCCTATTTCGTCATTCATATATGGGACTTCATAACGTTAAACATTTTTCCCTAACCCTTCACGCTATTAATGGGGGAAGGCTTCGTATAATAAGTGAGACTTGTGTATACCGTTATTAACTGTAAGACTGGTCGATCTCGCTTAAAATCAAATCGGTTACCTGAATTTCTCCTATTTGTTCGGGTATTCCCCCGTGCTACGTCGTATGACGCCACAGCCAATGGTGAACGGTTGCACAATCCCGACGCTATGTTGTACAATTCACCTGATTTCACTATCATCTGATATAGAACAAAGAATTTCCATGACGTATAATCAATATGACAGCAATGAGAAAATAATCATGACAGCAGTGAGGAAAAATTCTGCCGAATCAACGTTATTATTCAATATTCTGCAATATTGAGTCAATGCCGCATTTTCATGTATAACCTATTCCCCTACTTACTCATTCTGTCAGTTGTATTAAAAGTTTTCAGTTTATACCGTCACATTTCTGTGTGCGTTTTCAATACTACTAGTGTATACCCATATTCTATTACAGCACGTTGTCAATTGAAAACTGTATACAATGTTTACAGCTTATAAAACTGGACAGTCTCCTCGGCTTCGGGGATAATGACGTCACCAAATACTGCCCCTGACCTAACAGACCTATATCCTGTTGTGTGAAACATACTGTTACTCGTTTATTTTTCTATATAACGTCATTCCTAATTCTGTATCGTTGACGTGTATATTTTTCTGGAAAACATTTCGAAAGTCTGTCGACATTGCATTTTTCGACTATTGTATATAAGCCATCATGTCCTATACGAACATGCAACAATCTCTGACCATCTTGCTTTACAGGTAAAGCACTTCAAGTTTGTGACCTGAACATATTATGTCAAACTGTACCCTTAATATGTTCACGTTTGTCTATCACAATACCAAAGTAACCTCCTCAACATAGTCTACGTCACTGTAATGTGTCAGCGATCATCAAACATTTTTTTACCCCGTGAAAATCTCAACTTTATGTCTAATGTAAGAATTAATAGAGCGTGCCATTCTCTCGTACTCTACAGATTTGCGAGTTCAACGTATGAAAGTCTCGTTAACGACCTATAATCGACTATAGGCCAAATGACATGAAGGAGAGGTCAACCTCATTAGTTCCGCCCGACTGGAATTGAATACGGCACATCTGTTCACAGTTTATACAATCTTGAGACAAGTTTGAAAGCGCTGAACTAGAACTTCGGGGTCATAAATTAGCCTTTAAACTTGTGCAAGGTGTAAAATAGTGAATAAAACAGCATAACCAGTGTCTTTTTGTTGATAAAATATTTGATGTTATTATTAACGTCAAAGCTTTATGGAGACGCAGCTGGAAACTGGAAATGATCTTCTTCAATCGACTTTCAGTGACAGACATAGACTATGAGGAAGCACTCAGACAGACGATTAAGATGCGGAAATGCTTATTCGATAAGTTGATTGATGACGGTGATAGCGAGGACTCCGAATAAAGATCCCAGTGGAAATATTCGTACATAAACATTGAATGGAAGGCTAGATATCGAAATGATACCCACAACAATGGAGATGTATTTCATATAAGCAGTTTTCTCCCATTATTTGCTCAGTGCTATGAGTTGATGAATAAAGCGATTATTTAGTAATCTTCGTATTGCTTTGCCCCTATTTTATACTAGTCACATAATTCCTCCTCCTCTCCCTCCTCCTACCACACACACACACACACACACACACACACACACCTCCTCCTCGGGCAAAAGTGTCTTTTACCATTATGTCTATTTTGGTCGGACAGGAATCGATTTCTGATAAACTAGAAATCATTGGCGTTATTGTACGCGTGTGAATTTTGGGCGTATGAATGTTTAGCACGCCATAGCATGAACATCAACAGTCGAAAATTGAATAACACGAGACCAACTCTAGAACAAGACTGGTGTTCAGAGAATATATATATATATATATTATTTTGTTATCGAGAACGAGTGTAAATGTTAATAGTTAAAATAGGGAACAATGGCGATGTTTGGGTGTGTACGGATGAGTTGTCTGATTAAGAATTCGCAAAAAAGCGAATTCAGGGCGATTGCACGCTCGAATCGAAATCCATGTCACCACGGACATCGGCAGCGCTTCTCGAGGAAGCTCGTGTACGGATATGCCGAGAAAACTTACCTTCTATCGCGGAGACAAACTGTTTGAGTTGATTTCCCAGTTTTCAACAACAGTCTCGCCCTAAGAAGGTACCATTTTCGTACACGCAGTAATCGCCTCAGACGTCGTAATGCGCTTTTGTTAAATGAGCACGCAGTATAACCGATTTACTTTCCTTAACATGACAATAATCCTCTAAAATGGGGGCTGCACCGATTGTACATTATCGCCTTTTCCTTGGGTGAACAAACATTTGTAGGATTTTATAATATGGGTCGACTTAGGACCGTTTTTCAATACAGAGTTAACTTGTTCATGGTATTGCATGAACAGTATGAGGGGGTCCGCTTTAGCGTTAAAGCCTAATGTATGTAAGTGTGTAGTTTACACATATCGTATTTCGCTTTCACGAAATTAATGCACTCACCGTCGAAGGTCCCACATGCGCGTTGTTTCGAGGGCGATCGCCAGGGGCTCGTGATATCAACATTGTTTGAATCCGGCTCACAACTCTGTTGTTGGATTCGTTCCAATTCGCAGTCCCATAATTTTGTGAGACCGTTCACGAATTCGTCTTCGTCCCAGCTGAACTAGGTACAAATGGGAGTCATACACTTTACGTTATCAAAGCACCCTGGAGTAGAATAGTCATAAGATTCAAATCTGACTTATCCCCCAGAAATTCCTAATATTACTCGCTATAACATCGTATGACGTTGTCGTACAACGCGCCTCTCTCTCGGCTATCGAACGGCGTTAGATTCATCCCCGTAACCCTTCCCGTTCCCAAGATATTGAGATTTTTCCGAAATTCGTGCGATTCATCTTGTGACGTGACGTGACCTGAAGGTTCGTCGATAGGCTATAATTACACCGCGAGTCACGCGAACACCGCGAACCGGGGGTCGATCGACGATTATATCCTCGGGCGAGTTTCGTAAATAGCCGACCTAGAACACCGCATTAGTCACGCTCCGCCGGCGAACCGGGGCGACCGCGCGATGGATCGCGGAGCGTGACTAATGCGGTGTTCTAGGTCGGCTATTTACGAAACTCGCGCGATGGATATAATCGTCGATCGACCCCCGGTTCGCGGTGTTTGCGTGACTCACGGTGTAATTTTAGCCTATCAACGAACCTTCAGGACTCGTCTATACGGTATAATAAACGCGGTCAATCTGTGGAAATGTCGAGCTCTGTGGGATATATAAATATATGTTTGACCAGGTTGGCGGGCTCGCGAGACTCATCGTTTATTAATGTCATATTATAAGAGTCACGTATGTGGAGGAAAGCTCTTATAAATGGACAGAAAACTCGCATTTCACCACTCACGTTGAGAATACCGATACACATGGCACAGGTGCATGTGCACACCACATGGTTCAATGTTAGCTATAGCTTGAGGAGTGTTTGCGATGTTCATCGTCTGTTCACCCAACCGTGTCCACAACCGGAGGACATATATGGCCTTGTTTTACTCTATTATAAAACGATACGTCTCGCACGAATGATTTTTAATTAAAACTCACACTCTTCTTCCACACTGGTGATGAATTTCTCGTGGTGTTCTCGAATCGTATATTTGCCCTTCGAAGGTGACATCAGTTCTATTTTCAGACTCGACTAATGGTATATTTAAGGAGCCTGACATCAAAAGCTGAACACTCGCGTGATAAAACCTTGCTCTTAATGTAAAATAGCTTGTTGTGACAGTGTTGAAAAGACATACTCGGGTGGACAGGATGGGCTACCTTCAAACGATTATTATGGGTAGCATGTGCACACCACATGGTTCAATGTTAGCTATAGCTTGATGATTGTTTGCGATGTTCATCGTCTGTTCACCCAACCGTGTCCATAGCCAGAGGACATATATGGCCTTGTTTTACTCTATTATAAAACGTTACTACGTCTCGCACGAATGATTTTTAATTAAAACTGACACTCATCTTCCACACTGGTGATGCATTTCTCGTGGTGTTCTCGAATCGTTGCTTCGAAGGTGACATCAGTTCTATTTTCAGACTCAACTAATGGTATATTTAAGGAGCTTGACATCAAAAGCTGAACACTCGCGTGATAAAACCTTGCTCTTAATGTAAAATAGCTTGTTGTGACAGTGTTGAAAAGACATACTCGGACTGGACAGGATGGACAGAGGACTACCTTCGAACGATTATTATGGGTAAGCTTTTCAGCACATTTGTTTTTCCTCATAGGTTAAGAGCCTATTGCTAAAATTATACTATGTGAAGTTTTTCCATACATGGGTATAGGAAATTTCCTCATTAATATAGGCAGAGTATCCAAATGGACATCCTGAGCGGCTTAACCGCGAAGTTAATTCAATCTAAGGTGCGCCGATTTGTTCATTGAGATCTCTAACTCACCGTGACGGGGAAATACAGTTCAGTGGCGATACCCCCTGACGTCATAGCAAAGTCTGCCAACTAGCAGCGGGATTTTATAATATTATGATGCTTTTGATACTCCGACATACAAGGCGATTAATGATTTATTACAAACCTAGGTGACATTATACCATACTAGTCCTCCAGACATTTACACCGTGCTTATCAAGCGCACTTTTTTACTAGTTTCCAAACACGCTTTAATCATGATCAGGACGTGTATGACACCATTCTCAATGAGACCTGAGCTGTCAAGCGAATCTTATCTTACTTTACTTTATTTCCATACATGAATACATATAGAAACATAAAAATATATATACATATATCAATGTTTGTTAAAAAACGGTGCCATGTACAAACAAGATTATCACAATTCCCAGGGAAACATGCACATAGGTACTGCATGCGGATAGGCTTAGCCAAGCTATGGGGTCGGCTAATGTGACAAACAAAAGGATGCTGCCCTAAAGCCCACTATCCGGCTAGATATATATTACAAAGGTGTGTATGGTATTATGAGTGTTACAAAGATAGACTTCGTCACGCACGAGCGGTTGTAGCCCGAGGACACTTGTAGTCATGTTTGATATATACTTCGTCATGCACGACTGGTTGGTTCGCTGACCCGAGATGTATATGTTTCCCCTTACACTTCATTAAAAATATATATATTTTTTTTTTTGAAATTCATTAGAATCTCAATATCTCTGGAACGGGAAGGGCTACTGCGATGAAACTTACGTCGTTGGATAGCCAGGAGAGAGACGCGTCGTTGGATCACAACGGTGACGTCATAGTGACGTCACAAGATGAATCGCACGAATTTCGGAAAAATCTCAATATCTTGGGAACGGGAAGGGTTACGGGGATGAATCTAACGCCGTTCGATAGCCGAGAGAGAGGCGCGTTGTACGACAACGTCATACGATGTTATAGCGAGTCATATTAGGAATTTTCGGGGGATAAGTCAGATTTGAATCTTATGACTATTCTACTCCAGGGTGCTTTGATAACGTAAAGTGTATGACTCCCATTTGTACCTATTTCAGCTGGGACGAAGACGAATTCGTGAACGGTCTCACAAAAGTATGGGACTGCGAATTGGAACGAATCCGACAACAGACTTGTGGGCCGGATTCAAACAATGTTGATATCACGAGCCCCTGGCGATCGCCCTCGAAACGACGCGCATGTGGGACCTTCGACGGTGAGTGCATTAATTTCGTGAAAGCGAAATACGATATACATTACATACATTAGGCTTTAACGCTAAAGCGGACCCCCTTCATACTGTTCATGCAATACCATGAACAAGTTAACTCTGTATTGAAAAACGGTCCTAAGTCGACCCATAGTATGAAATCCTACAAATGTGTGTTCACCCAAGGAAAAGGAGATAATGTACAATCGGTGCAGTCCCCATTTTAGAGGATTATTGTCATGTTAAGGAAAGTAAATCGGTTATACTACGTGCTCATTTAACAAAAGCGCATTACGACGTCTGAGGCGATCACTGCGTGTACGAAAATGGTACCTTCTTAGGGCGAGACTGTTGTTGAAAACTGGGAAATCAACTCAAACAGTTTGTCCCCGCGATAGAAGGTAAGTTTTCCCGGCATATCCGTACACGAGCTTCCTCGAGAAGCGCTGCCGATGTCCGTGGTGACATGGATTTCGATTCGAGCGCGCAATCGCCCTGAATTCGCTTTTTTGCGAATTCTTAATCAGACAACTCATCCGTACACATCCAAACATCGCCATTGTTCACTATTTTAACTATTAACATTTACACTCGTTCTCGATAACAAAATAATATATATATATATATATATATATTCTCTGAACACCAGTCCTGTTCTAGAGTTGGTCCCGTGTTATTCAATTTTCGACTGTTGATGTTCATGCTATGGCGTGCTAAACATTCATACGCCCAAAATCCACACGCGTACAATAACGCCAATGATTTCTAGTTTATCAGAAATCGATTCCTGTCCGACCAAAATAGACATAATGGTAAAAGACACTTTTGCCCGAGGAGGAGGTGTGTGTGTGTGTGTGTGTGTGCGTGTGTGTGTGTGTGTGTGTGAGGAGGAGGAGGAGGAGGAGGAGGAGGAGGAGGAATTATGTGACTAGTATAAAATAGGGGCAAAGCAATACGAAGATTACTAAATAATCGCTTTATTCATCAACTCATAGCACTGAGCAAATAATGGGAGAAAACTGCTTATATGAAATACATCTCCATTGTTGTGGGTATCATTTCGATATCTAGCCTTCCATTCAATGTTTATGTACGAATATTTCCACTGGGATCTTTATTCGGAGTCCTCGCTATCACCGTCATCAATCAACTTATCGAATAAGCATTTCCGCATCTTAATCGTCTGTCTGAGTGCTTCCTCATAGTCTATGTCTGTCACTGAAAGTCGATTGAAGAAGATCATTTCCAGTTTCCAGCTGCGCCTCCATAAAGCTTTGACGTTAATAATAACATCAAATATTTTATCAACAAAAAGACACTGGTTATGCTGTTTTATTCACTATTTTACACCTTGCACAAGTTTAAAGGCTAATTTATGACCCCGAAGTTCTAGTTTAGCGCTTTCAAACTTGTCTCAAGATTGTATAAACTGTGAACAGAGTGTCGTATTCAATTCCAGTCGGGCGGAACTAATGAGGTTGACCTCTCCTTCATGTCATTTGGCCTATAGTCGATTATAGGTCGTTAACGAGACTTTCATACGTTGAACTCGCAAATCTGTAGAGTACGAGAGAATGGCACGCTCTATTAATTCTTACATTAGACATAAAGTTGAGATTTTCACGGGGTAAAAAAATGTTTGATGATCGCTGACACATTACAGTGACGTAGACTATGTTGAGGAGGTTACTTTGGTATTGTGATAGACAAACGTGAACATATTAAGGGTACAGTTTGACATAATATGTTCAGGTCACAAACTTGAAGTGCTTTACCTGTAAAGCAAGATGGTCAGAGATTGTTGCATATTCGTATAGGACATGATGGCTTATATACAATAGTCGAAAAATGCAATGTCGACAGACTTTCGAAATGTTTTCCAGAAAAATATACACGTCAACGATACAGAATTAGGAATGACGTTATATAGAAAAATAAACGAGTAACAGTATGTTTCACACAACAGGATATAGGTCTGTTAGGTCAGGGGCAGTATTTGGTGACGTCATTATCCCCGAAGCCGAGGAGACTGTCCAGTTTTATAAGCTGTAAACATTGTATACAGTTTTCAATTGACAACGTGCTGTAATAGAATATGGGTATACACTAGTAGTATTGAAAACGCACACAGAAATGTGACGGTATAAACTGAAAACTTTTAATACAACTGACAGAATGAGTAAGTAGGGGAATAGGTTATACATGAAAATGCGGCATTGACTCAATATTGCAGAATATTGAATAATAACGTTGATTCGGCAGAATTTTTCCTCACTGCTGTCATGATTATTTTCTCATTGCTGTCATATTGATTATACGTCATGGAAATTCTTTGTTCTATATCAGATGATAGTGAAATCAGGTGAATTGTACAACATAGCGTCGGGATTGTGCAACCGTTCACCATTGGCTGTGGCGTCATACGACGTAGCACGGGGGAATACCCGAACAAATAGGAGAAATTCAGGTAACCGATTTGATTTTAAGCGAGATCGACCAGTCTTACAGTTAATAACGGTATACACAAGTCTCACTTATTATACGAAGCCTTCTCCCATTAATAGCGTGAAGGGTTAGGAAAAAATGTTTAACGTTATGAAGTCCCATATATGAATGACGAAACAGGAACAGTCTTTCTTCTAGTGTTCACATTGTTCGAGTTTTCATCGCTGAAGTAGTCCAGCCCCAAAGGGATTGCACGTGTCACAATACAACTGTTCCATTTGGTTGCGGTGTAAAATGCCGCACATAGAGACGCCGTCCGCTTCATCGTATGAATATCCGCCATTATCATTCACCAAATTTTCGCTCGGTAGATCACTCGCGGCAGATCCAACTGGTTCAGGTGGGAGAATTGGTCCTGTGATAGACTTGTCGAATTCGTTGCTGACCGAACGCTGTTCTATTTCAATCATGTTGGTCTCAATGATAGGAATGAGTTTTTTCAACATATCCCAGCCTTTCGTGTTCAGAGTGTGTCCGTTCCGACCCGGTTTCAACTCGCTGGTTGGTGATTTTAGGTACCACTCTCTTATGTGGACGAGCCATTCCCCTTCATACGCTGCAGTGCTTATGTATATATTATCTTGTAGCTTGAATGGAGTTTCAACCGTCTCTTTAGCCTGAATCATTCTATCCACTCTAGGCAGGAATTGTTTGAATGAAAACCACCCATCTCTCGTCAGTCATATGGCAACACCATAAGGTTTTATAATCTGCCCATTATGCCGTATACGTTGAAATGTTACTCGAGGAGAATTTCCTTCACCGCTCACTAAAGCGTAAAGGTTACTCATTAGTCTATACATATCGGCTTATACAGGTGCGACAGTCGTAGAATAAAGTGAGAAGCGCACGAGAAGTCTTTATATACGCATTGGTTATTTTATCAGTTGATCATCTGACCCTTGACGACACCTCGACCTATTCACCTAGTTACAAAGATAGTCTCTACCTACCACCCCGATTATATAAGGCCGTACGACTATATGGCGACCAGTTTATGGGGACAGGGTGGTCTACTTATGGTGATCTAGCTATGGTGGAGTCTTGAAGATAGGTCGATAGGCTGTAATTACACCGCGAGTCACGTGCCCGCGGGCGTTACACGCGTTAGTCACGCGTCGCCGATTCGTCGACGAACGGCGCCCGCGGCAACACCGCGCCGACACCGCACCAACGCGGCGGAGTAATAGCACCGCGAACTCGGTGTTTTGGAACCCCCCCTCTCTCACGCCGACACCGCACCAAGATGGCGGCGTTTCTCTAGTATTTAAGTAATAGCACCGCGAACTGGGTGTTTTGGAACCCCCCGTCTCTTACTACTGACCAAGGCCCGTTTATTGTTGGACCGGGTGAAACAGAATCCTGATATGGGTTGGACCGATCAGGGGAAGCTGTTTATTCGAAACCAAGTGGTCCCGGGGTCTCATATCACCGATCTGATCAACGATACGGTGCGTTCTCGCAAACACTCTATTCCACCGGGTTGAGAAGCCTTTGCTGGGGCGTTGAAAGACACACACGTCCCTCGAGAATTGTTGGGGAATCCTCAACGCTGGACCTGGATGCAATCGCCGAGCCCTCGACTCCCCCACACTTGGGAACGTGAGTGGCAACCGCAGACACCTCCCAAAACACCCTCACGGCGGGCACGTTCTTTTCACCCCTATTCGACATCTATGACACGACCGAGGACGGCCACACCCCGACGGCCACGACGGCGGCTACAACCACCCAAGACCTGGGACCCCTATCAAAGCCGGGAGCGGAAGCAGAAAAGCTCAGTCGTCATGTTTTACCTCACGTTGCCCAGTAACAGTTCGCTCGATGTGTTTCCTGACAACACCTTGGCCAAGTACGTGACCCAGTTACCGCAACCTTTGCATTTACCTGGACGGTGGGAATGTGGACTCGTGGATATTCAATACACTTACTCGTGGTACAACGTGCGAGACAAGGACGTGTGGTACGAGGTGACCTACGAAGGCAAAGTAACCCGGCTGACCCTACCCGAAGGCCAATACGATATCCCCAAAGAGTTCATAGAGGGATTGAGAACACTGATGCATTATAAGTCTCTACGGGTGGTCACGAATACGTCAAACCCCATCAAATCCTTTCCCTTCAAGAATCATGTGGACTTCGATTACACCACACACAACGACAAGGCCTGTCTCTTTCTCAGCCCCAACGTGAGTGTCGAACTCAGTCCTAGCCTACAGCAAATGTTAGGTCTCCCTCATCCGGTCTATTCGGGTCCAAGCACCGACAGAGCCGAAATTGCAATGGATATGAAAGTGGGTATGTACGGACTCTACGTCTACTCGGACGTGGTCGACAACCACATTGTCGGAGATGTCAACACACCTGTGTTACGGGTGGTCCCCATTAAAAACAAGTATCGACATCAAATCACCCAGAGTTTCAACCACCTACTCTACCTACCTGTACGACACGATATCAACACGATATCAACACGATATCAACACGATATAAGAGATGACACGAGACACCCGGTGGCATTCGAACGAGGGAAAGTGGCGCTGACGCTTCATTTCCGAGAAGCACGTTCTCCCCACTTCGTATAATATACCTGCCTTACCAGTGCCATACGGCCAGCTATGTCGATTATTACAAACGGGAGGTGGAGGTCCGGTCTTTAGCGGTGCACGCATCCAACGAGGTCACGGGCTGGGAAACATACTGGGGAGCATCGTCAAAACGTTCTTACCTCTGGTGACATGTGGAGTAAAAGCGGTGGACAAACAGGCAGTACGCAGTGGACTGCAAGTCGCCGGTGATGTCTTGAGTGGTACGGCACCCCGACAAGCCTTGAAACGACGGGTCAAAGAAGCAGGCAGCGTGTTAGTGGCCAAAGCCCTTAAAAGACAACCCCCGGCACAGGGAAGAGTCATTCGACGGCCAACACACCGACGACGCACACCCCAGAAGAAGAAGAGAGACATCTTCGCATAATGGCATTCATTCACTCCGAGTCGTGTTCGTCTACCAACAGTGAATTGGATTTGTGGACTATTTCACCCACACAGACCAGTGTCACCGAGGTTCGTTGGATAGAACATCGGCCCCTGGCTAGCCTGACGGGAACGGGACCGCTGGAATTTACCATTGAAAACAGAGATACCTGGATTTAGCTCACACGTACTTTTACGTGAAACCCAAAGTGGTGGGCAGAGACGGGACGGACATCGCGGGCGACGCGGTGGTAGCCCCGGTGAATCTCTGGCTGCACTCGATCTTCCAACAGGTGGATATCAGTCTGAACGATAAACTCATCAGTACGTCCACCAATACGTACCCGTACCGAGCCTACATCGAGACGCTGTTGTCGTACTGAGAAGATGCCAAAAAATCACACTTGTCAGCCCCACTGTACTACAGAGATACGCCCGGAGCAATGGATGCGACCACCGTTGCCAATAATGGGTTTGGCCATCGCAGGCAGTTTACAGCCGGTAGCAGGTCTGTCGATATGATGGGTCGACTGCACGCCGACCTGTTCCTGCAAGACCGCTACATGATGAACGGCGTATCCATCAAGATCAAGTTGATCTGTGCCCCACCCGCCTTCGCCTTGATGGCCGGCGGAGATGCCCCCAATTACAAGATCGTCATAGAAGATGCAGCCCTGTTTGTCCGTACGGTGGATTTGCAACAGGGGGTGTTGGTGAGTCACATGGAAGCCTTTTCGAAAAAACCAGCCTTGTACCCCGTCCGACGCGTACAGATCAAGGTGTTCTCTGTGCCAGCAGGTACGATGATGGCCAATCGTGGAAATTTATTTCTAGGAGATCTGCCTAAACGTCTTACCCTGGCGTGTGTCACCAACACCAGCTTAAATGGGTGAGAATCCGTTCCACTTTCAACATTTCAACATCAACTTTGTGGCACTGCACGTGAGCGTGTCGTGGCCGAATGGTTAGAGTGTCTGACTCTGACCCGGAATGCTACAGCTGGCGTGGGTTCGCGCTTCGCCAGTGACCGCTTACATATATACTCGCCTATTCACAAGGCGCTGGACTGATTCGGTGTCCAGGGTAATATGGACTGATGGTGGAACTAGTTGCTACGCTAGATCTTCGCCAGCGGAGGCACTTGGGGAATAAAGTACCTGGGTGTCTTTCAGTGACCGCTATATAAATCCACTCACAGTAGTACATCGCACACACCTGGTCAGAAAAAGGGACGGGTCTATATGTACAGTCAGGAGGTGTCA
Source organism: Hanleya hanleyi (assembly GCA_036873755.1). Lineage (NCBI taxonomy): Eukaryota > Metazoa > Mollusca > Polyplacophora > Lepidopleurida > Hanleyidae > Hanleya > Hanleya hanleyi. The sequence goes on from JAVTVY010028547.1 coordinate 33,974, forward strand.
ATGCACTGTAAATAAGTTACTTGCACAGCCTGCACAGCACGGGACCTCGACTGCTACTGACCCTGTCTCGACCACCCTAGTAAGCGGCGGGGTTACTGCAAGCTTCTAAATACCTCTGTAAGAGGGTACTCCTAGATGAAAGGAGGGATTTCCGAACCAACAACAACAACGTGGCTGGCCATCAAATCCCAGCCCGTCCGTTACAACCGGATTTTGGTAACCATCACTATGTGCGGAGCTACCTGAACCTGTTTACAGCCACAGGACAAAACAATCAGGACGAAGGAAATACCATCAGTCGACGAGACTTTGCCCGTGGGTATATTTTGTTCGCCTTCGACCTCACCCCTACCTCGGAACACGATCATCAGCTGGCCTTGCTCAAGAAAGGAAACTTACGTTTGGAACTGCGTTTCTCGGTAGCTCTACCCCATACCATTAACGTGATTTGCTACGCCGAGTTTGATAACGTCATCACAGTAGATCAGCAAAGAAACGTCCTGTGTGACTACGCCAGCTAGAGTCATGGATACAGAGCAGCTCATCGCCATACTCCAGCGGGATCCCCGGGTACCCTTTCGAGGTGTTTCCACGCAATGTCTTTCCCACCCCATCCACCCCTGCGGTCTACATCCTGAATACAGACCCTCGTACTCGACCGGGTGACCATTGGGTGGCTGTATACGTGGACGCCCTGGGCCAGGGAGAATACTTTGATTCCTACGGACTTTCACCCCTGCATCCCGATCTGACCCAGTTCATGGACGAATCTACTACAGTCTGGCGTTGGAATACTAAAAGATTACAAGGACTCTTGAGTAGTGTATGCGGACAGTACTGTGTGTTCTATGCAAACGATTGTACAGATGTTTGATGATTATTCTCAAGCGGAAGACCGTGATGTCTTAGTGTACGACTGGGCTGCCTCTCATTTTAATGTGCATGCCCCATTTCTCTGGTTGTCTTAATTTCCACTGCGCGGTGTTCTTATTGTTTATTCTGACGTTCATTGATGTTCAATAAAAAATTCATGAAAACACAAGTGACGTTTTGACTTTTTTTATATTCAGATGAACAAGAATGTAGAGAATATGTACAAAGAATGTGAACAATACAGTAGAGTTACAAAGAATACAGTAGGGTTGTAAAAACTGTCAGGAGTAGGATTCGAACCCACGACCTGCATTGCGCAGACCAGCACTTTTAACTGGCGCCTTAGACCACTCGGCCATCCCGACTTTTACAGTTATCGTGTACGTTATTTTTTGTCTGGATCGTCACCGCGTAGCGGTGTCGACCAGACTATGCTGCCACTCACGAAATTTATGCAAATGTGTACGTGCACTATAATGGGATGACCCTGGGTTAACCTGTATCACTCCGCCAGTGATTTTCACTGTGTTGAGTCTTATATCAGGGTATTAACCAGAAAATGAAGAAAAAAACAGTCGTAATCGTTTCATGTGAACTAGAAATAAAACGAAATCTGAATTTGAGTGTATTTCATGTTCATTTCTTCGCCCAGGGATTGCTTAAATCCGTGGACTATTTTTGTTGTTGTCTGGATCGCCACCGCGTAGCGGTGCGACCAGACTATGCTGCCACTCACGAAATATATGCAAATGTGTACGTGCACTATAATGCTGTGACCCTGGGTTGACCTGTATCACTCCGCCAGTGATTTTCACTGTGTTTGAGTCTTATATCAGGGTATTAACCAGAAGATGAAGAAAAAACAGTCGTAATCGTTTCATGTTAACTAGAAATAAAACGAAATCTGAATTTGAGTGTATTTCATATTCATTTCTTCGCCCAGGGATTGCTTGAATCCATGGACTATTTTTTTGTTCTTTGGTTCCGGGCGATCGGCTCAAACCCGGTTCTCAGCGCCCACCAGGGGATAACTCGTGTCAGCGCTGTGCTGTCACCGTAGACTGTTGTAAATGTAAATTGATGACCTGGTAATATGGTAAGCTGTCTACCTCGTGGTGTTTGCCGTCTGAGTGCGGGTTTGCATCTGTCTGAGTTTGCGGTAAGTCAGATTACTTATAATATATATGCCTGGTGTTTATAGTTCGCAATTTGTTTGTTGACAACGATAGCGTTGGAGAGACAATTTGTGCGAAAATCCCTGTTAATGTTGCTGTACGATCATACGTTGCAAATCTTGTTCCTTGATCTGAGTGTCGCACTTGACAGGTTCAGGTTCTGGGATTATGAAGACCCCAGTTTTCAACACTCGTACGTTCTTTCCCGTGAAGTCGGCGTTCGTTACTATTTTAATGTGTACGCATACTGCATGGAAATATATTTCCAGAGGAGATATGTGTCGAAGCAACAACAATAGTATTTACATTTTTCTCGTCTTGTGAACTTGACCGGATCCTGTCCAGTGCAAATTTATGTATTCCGGGGGACTCTGCTCACCGAATATAATTTAGTTTCAAAAAGTTTGAACAACAACAAAACTTTCCGAAAGCGGAAACAACAGAATTTGCAGGTACCGCTTTCGAAAAGTTTCGTTGTTGGTGGTGTTTTTCAAACTTTTTCAAACTAAATTATATACGCAATGATCGTACAGCAACAACAACAGGAATTTTCACAAAAATTGTCTCTCCAACGTTATCGTTGTCAACAAACAAATTTACTATAAACACCATGCAGGCATATATAAGTAATGGGGACTTAACGCAAACTCATGCAGCTCTTGCAAATATCTGTGCTACACAGAACTATTAATAAAACTAGTTAATAAAACTATCCAATCTCCTCGCGTATTTCTCGCTTTGTCACAATAAAATTGCATGAATTATGAAAATCTGCTCGCAAAAACTGGTAGAAGACATCGACGCAGACGATCCACTTTTAAGCATATTACTGTAGATAGTTTCTTGCTACCATGAAGACCAAGCATATTTCTAAATGAGCCGCCTTCACAAATTCACTTCCTTGAAGACTAAACTGTGTTCCAGTTGTGATCTCCCAAACAGACTCGTCCACAAATTGGAGAAAATCTCCACATTTATCCATACATCTGCTATCGGCTGAAACATGCCAGCTGAAACGTTTTGAAACTTTAAATCCATTATTGGCGATCCAGACATCAGTACTTTGAGTACTTTCATTACAGTTATAGTTTAACTCGTTATATCAAAAGTCATAGTTTCACAAGTCCAGGTATGTGGTACTGACTCCATCGGGAAGGACTTTCCGTTTCGGATAGAAAAATGTGAAGGCATCTCGTTTCTGGATGTACGTTCGCATCTGGTGGTCGACAACCCGGAATCCTGTGTTAGTGCCACTCGCACTGGCCTGGCTTTGCGGCACGCCCAGGTAGAGGGCTTTGTCGATGGCAGGGTCACGCCAGTTGACGCCTTTGCGATTAAACTTGTTGTTTCCATCACCACCGTAACAATAGTACGTCTTGGACGACAGGGAGATCATGGCATCTCCACCCCACTCTAACTTGAAGAGACCCGGCGTCCGCTTGTCGTACTGGTAATCGTCGCGTCGAGGTAGCCACTGGTCCCGTTCCGCCTCATACTGCGTACGTAATTCGGGTTTGACGAGTGACTCCCAATCCGCGTTAGAGACGGCCATGTAGGCAGAGTCCGTGTCCATCTCCATGAGTTGCCAGTCTGATGGATTGAAATACACCGCCATGAAATCATATAAAAATTGCAGCATCCTCAGCTTGGCCACCTGGTATACCATACATCCAATTTGGAGCGGAAGATTATAACGAATGGTCTTCTTGGCTGAACTGACTTCATACGTATCATCATCGATGACGTCCACGGACCGAAACAGAGGCGAGTTGATCTTTTTGCGCGCTTGTGAAGTAGTGCAGATATTCACGTTGACGTGCTTGTCTTTGTTGGTCACCGTTTTTCCAAAGTAGCCATTGCCCGTCAGTTTTCAGGATTCCCCGATAATGGCCTGACTGGGATCTTTATCGTCTTGACGACGGGCAGATGTCACGATGTCGGCATGCCCCGCAAAACAGTCTTTCGGTACGTACTGTAGGACTTGGTAGACTCTCGTCACTTCGAGCCCGTGGCTCATGTACCATTGCAGTAGCGGGGTACCCAGCAAGATTTTTTCTCCCCACATGCTCCCGATCAGCATCCGACGAGGACGAGGTAGGCATTCGTGTTGCTCAGCGTGCGCGTCCATGGTGTCTCCAATGTCATCCCGACTCACCAGCGTGTTTTTAAAGATGGGCGGGCACTGGACGAATAGTGGCTTGAGGTTGTCGGGAACATGCAGATCGCATTCTACAAACCCGTAGAGGTCCCCGGAACGAACGGCGTCGAAAATCTGTGGCTGGATCAGGAGTCGCCGGCAACTGAGGGGATACTCTCGTGCTTTAAGGAAGCGGCGTAAGTATGGGAGGGCCTGGCACATGGTCTGAAATTCACACTCCCACATTTCGAGGAGCTGGTACCCCATCTCTTTCACGTAATCCCCGTTCTCCACCACTTCTGCCCGTAGTTCTTCTGCCGATTTTCCACGTCGTTCGTTGAAGCGTCCAGCGCTGAAATGGCATTGGTGGCCGTGCCAGTAACACCTGTAAAATTGGAATACGGTGGGTTTATTGTGGATAATAGCAAACCCATCGACGGGGAGTCGACGATCTCCTATCCGCTTCTCTGTGGCATTGGTTTGGTGTCGTATAGACATTCCCCGTCGATCGGCTTCCCAGTCCAACCACTGGTCAGCCAGATGCTTGTATTGCGTACGTTGAGGTCGGAAATGCTGACCTTCCGCCAACCAGCGCGTATAATGACCACTGGGCATGGGTTGGGCGAGAGACCACAGATACAGGGCATTGGCGTCGAATCTAATGATATTGGCACAGGGTTTCCCACCTGGAAGGGTGGTGACGTCCTTCTCGTGGTAGCGATGAAAAATAAGATGGCCCTCTGTGACGTCACAGGTCAACGGCGTCAAAACACATCTTGATATTATACGATTGGAGAACCTTTGCTCAATCAAATGATGCCAACCATTCTGCCATATGCCTGGTACGATTTTAATTTTAATACGTACACACCCATTTTACCAGTAGAAAGATGCAATCCAATGGTTCTTATATTTTCTATTTTTTCAGCACACTACAGTACTTTTCACCACCACATCCTATCTCATTTGAAGGGAGAGAGTCCAAGCCTTCAAATGATGTATAGTTTTTATCTGTGTACGAAGGGTGGGGGGAGGGTGCATTTTTAGACAGGTCCCAGCCAAGAAAAAACTAACATTTTTGGGGGTCAAAGTTTTCTCAGTGGTTCCGTCATCCTTGACTTATGCCCTTTCAATTTCGCTGAGGGGCCACCCTGGATTTGGCCTCAAATCCAATATGGCGGCCAAAATCCAAAATGGCCGCCAATACCCATAGAAGCTCACAATTTCCTGCTCGAAAATCAATTTTCTAACCACAAACTAGGTTTGTTTCTAGTCCTACGTAGGGTATAAATGATTGGTTAATTTTGGAATGATTTGTAATTGGTCTGAAAATTCAATATGGCCGCCAAAATCCAAAATGGCGGCCAATGTCCATTGAATCACACATTTTCCTGCCCTAATATGTAGAGATGGACCATCCTTGGTCCGAATGCGTCCTGTGGGGTGTCATCTTGTAGCTCTCGGGGTATAGACCCCGATTTGAGGGATATCCATATCATCTGTGACGTCATCGGTGACGTTATCAGTACAAGTAGTAGTGAAAGCAGGCATTTTGGGGGTGCGTGTGGGTGTGTTCGGGGTAAAAATGGACCATCCTTGGTCCGAATGTGTCGTGTGGGCTGTCATGTTGTAGCTCTCGGGGTGTAGCCACGACTTGAGGTTTTTCCATGTCATCTGTGACGTCATCGGTGACGTAATCAGAACGAGTAGTAGAGAAAGCGGGAGTTTCGGAGGTGCAATGGAGTGCGTTTGAAGTAGATGACGGCCTTTTTTCCATCCAGCTACCCGATAGAGTTACCTGTGAGTGTATGCGCGCGTGTGTGTGTGTGAGTGAGACTGGTCTAATATATCGTCTGTTTTCATCATTTTGCACATACACAGTCTCGTCGTAGTATAGAAAGTAGGCATTTTGGGGATTCGTGGAGGTTTGTTGAGTGATTGAGGGACCATCCCTGGTCAAATGGGCCGTGTGGGGTATCAGTGTGAAGCTCTCGTGGGTCAGACTCCAATCTGCGCATGCGCAGTTTGGGTGTAGTAAGTAAAGTGGTCATTTTGGGAGGTGTGTGGGGGTCTGTTGAGTGACGAGGGACCATTCTTGGTCCGAATGCCTCGTGTGAGGTGTCAAAGTGAAGCTTTCGTGGTGTAGACCATGACTTGAGGGGTGTCCCTGTCATTTGTGACATCATTCTTGACGTCATCAGTAGGAGTAGTAGCCAAAGTGGAATTTTGGGGGTGTGAAGTAAGGTGTTTGGGGTAGAGAGAGACCAGGTTTGGTCCAAATGGCTTGGTTGGGGTGTCCTAGTGAAGATTTCGTGGGATAGAGTCAGACTGGCATGTTTTTTATTGAAAGAAGATGTCTGAATGCCAATCTGAACATGCGCAGTTGTGGTGTACACATTTAGCAAGTAAAGTGGTCATTCTGGAGGTGCGTGGGGATGTGTTTGAGCGATTGAGGGACCATTCTTGGTACGAATGCGTCGTGTGAGGTGTCAAAGCAAAGCTTTCATGGTGTGGACCACGACTTGAAGGATATCCGGGTCATCTGTGACGTCATTGCTGACTTCCTCAGTAGGGGTTGTAGCCAAAGTGGATATTTTTGGGGTGTGAAGGATGGTGTTTGTGTAAAAAATGGACCATCCTTGGTCCGAATGCGTCGTGTGAGGTGCCATCTTGTAGCAACACCCACCAACGACAAGCTCAATGCTTCCACACCCTGGTGAATTAGGCCTGAAGTCCTGCGCGCACATACGTACGGGTGTAGTCCATAATAAGTACTATTCTGATTAGTTAGTTCAAAAGTAGAACAACAACAACATCAAAGATTACAGGTCAATCCTTTTATTATCCCCTCCATCACAGCACATCCACGCTAAGGGAACCACTATGGGTGTGTTTACAATTAACTTATGCTATTGTCTGTGTATTCAGAAGTTCATTGTTCTGATCTCAGAATGATGAGGGACACGAGTTAATCCCTATTTGTACAGACACCACCACACATCACTATTATCACCACCACACACCAGTTCTACCACCACCACACACTACCACACACCACAGGCGTCAGGCGTCAACGCCCGGTGGTGGTGGTAGCTCCCATGTGGCAGAGCTCTTGGATCGGAGCTCTTGGAGCTCAAAGCTTGTGGAGCTCAGAGCTCGGAAGTGATGTCATCACACGCATGTGCACGTACCTGTGGTGCACCATGTACACTATAGCCATTAGAAAATAGGGTACACCAGGGTGCGGGTGTGGTGCGGTGTGTGGTGGTGTCTGTACATATTAGGATTAACTCGTGTCCCTCATCATTCTGAGATCAGAACAATGAACTTCTGGATACACGAGAAAAAGCATAATAGCATAAGTGAATTGTAAACACACCCATAGTGGTTCCCTTACCGTGGATGTGCTGTGATGGAGGGGATAATAAAAGGATTGACCTGTAATATTTGATGATGTTGTTGTTGTTGCTCTACTTTTAGACTAACCATGAATCAGAATAGCACTTATCACGGACTACAACCGTAGAGCTACGTATAGGCGCGCAGGGCTTCAGGGCTAATTCATCAGGGCGTTGAAGCATTAAGCTTGTCGTTGGTGGGTGCTGCTACAAGATGACACCTCACACAACGCATTCGGACCACGGATGGCCCATTTTTACCCCGAACACCTTCCCTCACACCGCCAAAATATCCAATTTGGCTACAACTCCTACTGAGGACGTCCCTCAAGTCGTGTTCCACACCATGAAAGCTTTGCTTCGACACACCACACGACGCATTCGGACCAAGAATGGTCCCTCAATCGCTCAAACACATCCCCACGCACCTTCAGAATGACCACTTTACTTCCTACCCTACAACTGCGCATGTTCAGATTGGCGCGACTTTCAATAAAAAAACATGCCAGTCTGACTCTACCCACGAAAGCTTCACTAGGACACCTCAATCGGGCCATTTGGACCAAACATGGTCCATCTCTACCCCAAACACCTTACTTCACACCCCCAAAATTCCCACTTTGGCTACTACTCCTACTGATGACGTCAAGAATGACGTCACAGATGACAGGGACACCCCTCAAGCACCAGGAAAGCTTCACTTTGACACCTCACACGAGGCATTCGGACCAAGAATGGTCCCTCATCACTCAACAGGCCCCCACGCACCTCCCAAAATGATAACTTTACTTACTACACCCCAACTGCGCATGCGCAGATTGGCGCGACTTTCAATGAAAACAAACCAGTCTTCCCCACGAGAGCTTCACGCGGATACCCCACACGGTCCATTTGACCAGGAATGGTCCCTCAATCTCTCAACAAACCTCCACGAATGCCCAAAATGCCTGCTTTCTATACTACAGCCAGACTGCGCATGCGCAAAATGATGAAAACGGACAATGCATTAGTAAAGTCGGATCCCACTCAATCACTCACTCACTCACTCACTCACACGCGCGCATACACTCACACTCACAGGTAACTGGATGGGGAAAAAAGGCCGTCATCTACTCCAAACGCAATCCATTGCACCTCCGAAATGCCCGCTTTCGCTACTACTCGTACTGAAAACGTCACCGATGACGTCACAGATGACATGGATATCCCTCAAATCGGGGTCTATACCCCGAGAGCTACAAGATGATACCCCACAGGACGCATTCGGACCAAGGATGGTCTATCTCTACATATTGGGGCAGGAAAATGTGTGATTCAATGGACATTGGCCGCCATTTTGGATTTTGGCGGCCATAGTGAATTTCCAGACCAATTACAAATCATTCTAAAATTAACTAATTATTCATACCCTACGTAGGACTAGAAAAAAAACCTAGTTTGTGGTTAGAAAATTGATTTTCGAGCAGGAAATTGTGAGCTTCTATGGGCATTGGCGGCCATTTTGGATTTTGGCCGCCATATTGGATTTGAGGCCAAATCCAGGGTGGCCCCTCAGCGAAATTGAAAGGGCATAAGTCAAGGATGACGGAACCACTGAGAAAACTTTGACCCCAACAAATGTTATTTTTTTCTTGGCTGGGACCTGTCTATTTATTCCCAAATAAAGAAATAAAGGGTCCCGTCCTCGTCCAAGAATGTTCTTATTCTTATTCAAAAGATTGGTCAGATAGGTCAATAGGAACCACTAATTCCCAGAAATCTGAGTAACTCACTTTTAGAACTGGGAACAGTCCACAATGGATTTGATCTTGATTAATGCACCGTTGAAAACTGGCAGGAGCAGTTTTTATTCCAAAAGACAGGGCACTGCACTGGTATAAACCAGCCGGTGTTTCAATCGCAGATATTTCTTTGCCAGTATGTACATGCCAGTATCCTTCAGAAAGTCTATCTTGGGCACATAGGCAGCCTGACAATACAATCTTCAGTTCTGGGAATCGGAGAGGAATCTTTGTGCTTCACCGTACTTAGCTTATGATAATCTATACAGAACCTTTGGAACCATCTGGTTTAGGTATGGGTACATTACGCGAGTTCCAGCTACTCTGGCTTGGCTCAATAATATCATGCTCTGGTATGTGGTTAACATCTTCTCGTACCGGAGCTAACTTTTCAGGATTAATCCTACGAGTGCTCATTCACCCCCATGGCTTATTCACCCCCATGGGTTCATTCACCCCCATGGGTTAGTTTATAGGGATAAGCAGATCGCGTGACCTTTCTATACTACTCATCGCGCATGCGCAGTGGACTCATTCTACTGTAGGGTGCAAGCCTGGCCCATGGAATCTCAGGTAGCGAAAATCCCAGGTCTCTCGCCCCACCCTATCCCGCGCCACACCTATAGGGATATCGAGTGCCCTTTCTATACTACTACTCATCGCGCATGCGCAGTCGACCCATTCTACTGTAGGGTGAAAGCCTGGAATATGGAATCTCAGGTAGAGAAAACCCCAGGTCTCTCGCCCCACCCTATCCCGCGCCACACCTATGCGACCCACTGTGCAGTGAGTAAAGCGGAGGAGGAGGAGGAGTAGGAGTCGGACACGCCACGGATTATACTAGGGATATATATGGCTGTTTAATAGGCTGAGTCTCACCTACAACCACATCATGCAAGAGGGATATAACCTGGCTTCTCAGAACATAATGGGCAAATTCATGGAGTAAATCCTTAATATCTGCCCCTGGTGTTCAGACAAGTGATCCAATGTGCTGTCATGTTTCTCCAGAGCCTTTGAGTTTGACAGTTTTGCTGTCAGTGGTTCCATGTAAGACTCTCGAATGTCTGCACCGTCAACCAATATGATAGTACAGACGTCTTCTTACTCAACCAACTCAAGCGATTATTGCTTCTGCCCCTCGGTTTGTAGTACTATCTGCTCTCCATGTATGTAAAAACTTAGCTAAATAATATATAGCCCTCACGAGTATGATTCGTGAGGGTTATATATACACCTGGAAAAAAGTTAAGCACCCCCTTATTTACCGATGTTAAGATTTAGCCTGTGTCTGGTGGCAGGTATGATAATAACGGTGATTCAATAAATGGTGGCGAACGTCCTTCATGGAAAGTGACACGAAAAAATATCATGGGAAGCATGTGGAAAAGGGAACCCACGGATTTTCCCAAATGCAGTTTGTGCACGCCCCATATTTCGGTATTTAATGTGCATGGGTTGCAATATTCAATCATTATCACAGAGACGGACAGAGATGGCAAATTTATTGATATGCATCCAACCGGTATATCCTTTACAGCAATTGATCGTCAACTCAATATCCACTACACAGTTATTACCCGTCTGGTGAGGAAACACAGGAAAACCAATGAGGTGAAGGGCCGTCAACGTTCCGGAAGATCTCGGGTGACATCACAACGTCAAGACAGGGTACTTCTGAGGCTAATTCGACGATATCCATTCGCCAAAAGTACTGTTGTGAAGAACCTCTGTTTACCAAATCGCCATTTCTCCACGAGAACAGTCAGGAATCGCCTAAGCAGTGCCAGGGATCGGTCGAGAAGGGTCATCAAACGTCCTCTCCTGAGTGATCATCACCAACGAGTACGTTTGGTGTATAGCACGACACCGCTGGAATCTGAGGAGTTGGCGAAGAATTCATTGGTCGGATGAACGCCGGTTCCTTCTTCATGTAACCGATGGACGCGTGAGAGTTTGGAGGCAGCCTATACACAAAGAAACATCAAACCGACAGTTGCCTTTAGTGGGGGTTCAGTGACGGTGTGGGGCTGTGTCTCTCATGACTGTAAGCTTGACATGGTAACAATACGTGGGAATCTGAATGGCGATCAGTACATCCGGAATGTCCTTGCCCCAGTTGTTGTTCCCCATTTTGATAACCATCCTCTTGTTACCAGACCTGTGTTTATGGATGACAACGCTGGACCGCACCGTTCTAGTGCAGTGACAGCATTCATTCAGAACAATGCAGTGACTCATCTTCCTTGGCCCACCAAGAGTCCTGACCTGAATCCTCTGGAGCACATTTGGGACATTCTTGGGCGTCGAATACAAGCACGTAAACCTCCAGTACAAAATCTGCATGAGTTGGAAGCAGCTTTCCACCAGGAATGGCGACAGTTTCCTATGCAACGGATACGACGATTGACTGGGGGGATGCAACGCCGGGTAGAGGCAGTTATCCCAGCACGTGTAGGATACACCAGATATTGAATTGGAAAACTTTCCCTTGTTACAAATGACTTGTTCACCCATTCATATCCAAACCATGTTGCCTGGTTGACTCTCCAGCTCCATACTTGTAACGGGTATCATTTTTAGCTCAAACAGTTACTTTTTTGGTACGCCAATGCTATCATTAAAATGACAAAGAAAACTGTCATTATTGTTCTTTTTTTCGTAGTCAAAACATGACCTTACATGATAGCATGCAGCTTTACAAACTTACTGTGCGTGTACACCTCTGCTATCGACCAATACATATACCTTTGTATATGTTTATGGGGGTGCTTAACCTTTTTTCAGGTGTATATTATTTAGCAAGTAAAAACTATGCAATCTTTTCAAGTGTTTCCTTTAAATTAAATGGACTAGACATAGGTTTTGAACATATGTGACCAGGTTTACCCCATGTTGAGGTATTTGCTTCATCAGATGTCCTCGATGCTTATCCATTAACACCAGTTATTTTTTTTTAGATGATCTGTCTGGAGATGATGGGGCCGTGTGCATATTTCATAGCCTCCACATGAACAGCTGCAACAAAAGCGTGGCTGAGATACCAAGGCTACTCCCGAGGCTATACCAAGGCTACTTTACTTTAAAAGAATTTATTAACATCCTATTGAAAATAAGAATTATAATGGTTCCGTCTACACAATGTGTCAGGCTGCTTTATTATAACAGTGTTTTCGTTCTTTTGGGATAAAACTATCTTAGTATGGATGATATTGGCTGATTGGATTGGAATCCCACATGGAACTCGACCAATTTTCAGCACTAAAATCTGCGCTGTACTAAGAGTGTTTTCCCAAAATAATGAAAATTCTGTTATTCGATCACTTTCGAAATGACGAAAAATATCTTCATGCTTCATTATACATATATTTGTCTAATTCAGCGTCACAGAAAACCACCATCGATTGCGTTTTCATGGTAAAATACTTAGGAAAGAACAAAAAATGCAATTGCCAGAAATGCTCAGAACGCGTCTCCGATGTTCCAAACCCGAGGACCGCCTATAGCACCCTACCGAATCGGCAAGTATGATGGTAGGTAAACACCGCCGGTCACGTGTCAAATCACAGTCAATGGTAGGTTTTTCGGTGCTTTCGTTATCAAGCGTGGGCGTGTGTCTGACCAGACGACAGTGACCACAGCCGAAAATGAATGATTTTCAGCATATCGATGACAGGTATGGGTACTGGTGTCCAGTCATTTTTAGCCCACCATCACCAGATGGTGGGCTATTCAAATCGCTTTTCGTCCGTGGTCCATCGTCCGTCCGTCAGTCCGTCCGTAAACAATTCTTGTTATCGCGATTTCTCAGGAACTACTTTATGGATCTTTCTCAAATTTGGTACACAGGTTCCCCTTGGGGTCTAGTTGTGCAAGATACCTTTTTGGTCCGATTCGAAAATCCAATATGGCCACCAGGCAGCCATCTTGGATTTCCCCATGAAACCTTGTTATCGCGATTTCTCAGGAACTACTGCATGGATATTTCTCAAATTTGGTACACAGGTTCCCCTTCGGGTCTAGTTGTGCAAGATACCCTTTTTGGTCCGATTTGAAAATCCAATATGGCCACCAGGCAGCCATCTTGGATTTCTCTATGAAACCTTCTTATCGTGATTTCTCGGGAACTACTGCATGGATCTTTCTCAAATTTGTTACACAGGTTCCCTTTCGGGTCTAGTTGTGCAAGATACCTTTTCTGGTCCGATTCGAAAATCCAATATGGCCACCAGGCAGCCATCTTGGATTTCCCCATGAAACCTTGTTATCGCGATTTCTCAGGAACTACTGCATGGATCTTTCTCAAATTTGGTACACAGGTTCCCCTTGGGGTCTAGTTATGCAAGATACCTTTTTTGGTCCGATTCGAAAATCCAATATGGCCACCAGGCAGTCATCTTGGATTTCCCCATGAAACCTTGTTATCGCGATTTCTCAGGAAGTACTGCATGGATCTTTCTCAAATTTGGTACACAGGTTCCCCTTGGGGTCTAGTTGTGCAAGATACCTTTTCTGGTCCGATTTGAAAATTCAATATGGCCACCAGGCAGCCATCTTAGATTTCCCCATGAAACCTTAAGTTGTTATCGCGGTTTCTCAGGAACTACTCCATGGATCTTTCTCAAGTTTGGTACACAGGTTCCCCTTGGGGTCTAGTTGTGCAAGATACCTTTTTAGGTCCGATTCGAAAATCCAATATGGCCACCAAGCAGCCATCTTGGATTTCTCCATGAAACCTTGTTATCGTGATTTCTCAGGAACTACTGCATGGATCTTTCTCAAATTTGGTACACAGGTTCCCTTTCGGGTCTAGTTGAGCAAGATACCTTTTCTGGTCCGATTCGAAAATCCAATATGGCCACCAGGCAGCCATCTTGGATTTCCCCATGAAACTTTATCGTCATTTCTCAGGAAGTACTGCATGGATCTTTCTCAAATTTCGTACACAGGTTCCCCTTGGGGTCTACTTGTGCAAGATACCTTTTTTTGGTCCGATTCAAAAATCCAATATGGCCACCAGGCAGTCATCTTGGATTTCCCCATGAAACCTTGTTATCGCGATTTCTCAGGAAGTACTGCATGGATCTTTCTCAAATTTGGTACACAGGTTCCCCTTGGGGTCTAGTTGTGCAAGATACCTTTTCTGGTCCGATTTGAAAATTCAATATGGCCACCAGGCAGCCATCTTGGATTTCCCCATGAAACCTTCTTATCGCGGTTTCTCAGGAACTACTCCATGGATCTTTCTCAAGTTTGGTACACAGGTTCCCCTTGGGGTCTAATTGTGCAAGATACCTTTTCTGGTCCTATTCGAAAATCCAATATGGCCACCAGGCAGCCATCTTGGATTTCCCCATGAAACCCTGTTATCGCGATTTCTCAGGAACTACTGCATGGGTCTTTCTCAAATTTGGTACACAGGTTCCCCTTGGGGTCTAGTTGTGCAAGATACCTTTTCTGGTCCGATTCGAAAATCCAATATGGCCACCAGACAGCCATCTTGGATTTCCCCATGAAACTTTGTTATCGTCATTTCTCAGGAAGTAGTGCATGGATCTTTTTCAAATTTGGTACACAGGTTCCCCTTAGGGTCTAGTTGTGCAAGATACCTTTTTCGGTCCGAATCAAAAATCCAATATGACCACAAGGCAGCCATCTTGGATTTCCCCACGAAACCTTGTTATCGCGATTTCTCAGGAACTACTGCATGGATCTTTCTCACATTTGGTACACAGGTTCCCCTTGGGGTCTAGTTGTGCAAGATACCTTTTTGGTCCGATTCGAAAATCCAACATGGCCACAAGGCGGCCATCTTGAATTTCCCCTTGAAACATTGTTATCGTGAATTCTCAGGAAATATTTCATGGATATTTCTGAAATTTGATACACAGGTTCCACATGGGGCCTAGTAGTGCAAGATACCTTTTTTGGTCGAATTCGAAAATCCAAGTTACGCTTCAAATTAATACAGTATTCTCGAGTTGTGACACTGCATCACAAGATTCGGCAGATGAAACGGTGGGGCATATTCTATATATTGACTATAGAGAATATCCATACCTTCACCCTCCATATCAAGGAGTCCAAATAATTCGGAATTAAAATGTATTTCTTCAAATTTTAAATCAGTTTTCTTCAGTCCATGCAGTCCACCCTTTCGTCTGCCGGCGGGTCGGCTACATGAAGGGACGTCACTCTTGTGACTCAATGTCACAACTCGACAACTGTAGACTACTGCATGTTTCGATCCAAAGGAGATAATCAGGATTCAGGCACTTACGAAGTTTCAACATTTCTGCGCGGACCGGATCCCTTCAGTATTAATTGTACCATCTTACTATTTTCGAGCATGGTATCTTTAAAGAGATATCTCAAACTAGCCCAGTAAACAGAACAGAATTAGCATTCGTTCCTAATTATAAAATCTTAAGTATGTTTCATAGCTCATGCCAAAGTGTCAAGAGATTGGTCCTCGCTCCCAGTACCCAATGATGACACGTGCAAAAAAATAAATAAAAAATACTACAAAACAAAGGTGAAGGATCCTCCGTACATTCACTTTCAGACTAACTTTGCTCAATTCTCTTGTATTATAACAACCGACATAAGTACAGTTTCTAGAAATCTTGAAACTCCTGAAACTTAGATTATATCTTGGTGTTTTTCAGTCTCCCTTTTCCGATCTTTTTCGCTCAGATTCGAAATTCTGTAAACCAAATTACAAATCAATCGTTTGTTCTTAGTAACAATGGACAAAAATATCCTCTAGTCATTAGCTTACAATTATCGGACAATGGTGGGCGCCCAAATCCTTCAGGATCTCTCGTTTGATGGAGAGATATTGTACTATATTGTCACCAAATATAGGGTTATTACTATTTCAAGTTAACAAAAATTTTAAACATTTTTGCGGCGAGAGGTGTTTTTAGGTGTTGGTGGACAGTCCATGGTAGCTATTAGCATCCAATTATAGTGTGAGGAAATGAGCACAAAATGAACACGTGAGAACTTACTACCTGCCTCATGTATCACTGACTCATTCATCTCCTGATTCCTTTCATTTGTGTGTATTTAAGAGGAATATGAACCATTAGTAGTTTCTCTGTCTGTCTGATATTTCGACAGTCCATGGTATCATCATCGGACCGATCGACAGTCCATGGTAGGTCAACATGCACTTGTGAATGATGCACAGAGAGGGCATCGTCTGATCCAATGATTCACCAAATGGACTGTTGCCAAGACAAATGGTAGCTACCTTGGATTGTCGACATACCTGATATACAATCATATGTTGCCTCATTATAACATTGCAGCTGTTCTCCGGCTTGGATGTGAAGTGATCCAATCTACAGTTCATGGTCACATGACACATGGACTGGTGCATTTACCTACAATCATACTTGTCGATTCAGTAGGGTGTATAGGCGGCCCCTGAAAGTGTTAGGATAGTAGCCCCCCAATCAAGACTTTCTTCCGCCGGCCTTGCAGCCAAGATTTGAGGCTGATTACATCTTTAATTGCAACAATTTCATTGTCATTAATGTCAGTGTAGTGCACAGCGCCATAAGCATGTCAGCACTTGTGACGTTATTATGGAATGGATAACCTCGTCACAACGCAACACTGTTGCAGATCTGTTCCATTTTCTGCGCTGCCTTTGAATCTTCTGAGACAGAATAGGACTGAACATAACATCAGAGACTGTGATGCCCCCAGTATCTCTTCAGATAACTACAGATTTGCTTTTGAATAAACTGGCGACACTTCTCTCTTAGACATGAAGCTCTTGTAAACCAGTGGTATCTGATTTTCACTACCATCAACTTTTCAGTTTTTGATCGAACTTATTGCCAAATTTTCTATCTTTTTTCTTGCGGTATAATTCGTAGTCATCAGAGAATAACTGCTGCCTTCTTGAACTCGACTACCCTATGTTCATCAAAGCGAGTCTTAGTATCCAAGGGAACATTGTTGTTGAATTCTTGAATAAGAATAACTTCTCTCAACTTGTGATATTCCTTCTGCTGTAATGACCTGTACCACCAATCAAATACCATGCCACAAATGTCTTCCCTGACTGCCATTTTCAGTCTCTAAATATTCGAAAGAGAGAAATAGGGTGGGAAATCAAACTGCCATATCTGACAAGACTAACAAGAACCTTGTGGGCTTCAATATACACATGAAAATCCATGCCTAACCCTTTAAAACAAACAAGCTTCGAAGTTGTTATCTATTGTCCTGAATAAATTTAGTCAGTTCTTAATCTTATACTTATATTTTATTTTCATATATGAATAAATACAGAAACATAAAATAAACCATAAAGTATGCACATATTAATAGCCTACATGCATTCAAGTAAAAAATACTAGGAGACATGTGTCTGAAATTAATTGCTGTAAAACTGCTGAACTAAAGTAGTTACTGCAACAGTATGGGAACATTTTGATTTGTACCCCAGCCATTCTGTCTTTTGTGAAAAGTGAGTTTTCACAAAAGACAGAATGGCTGGGGTACAAATCATCACAGGGATCACTTTTGGTTCTTGTGATGTTTTTGGAAACATGCAGTCACTGTATTTGTCTGTGGCATCATTTGACGTCTTGTCAGTATACGCTGGCATCGTTTTCCACCACACGTTTAATGTTGCGTTTAATCCATGCTCAGTTCATCTCATTTTGTAGAAAAACTATCACATTAACCAGTCTCTCCATTTTAATGATCAATTTAGGTAGTAAAAGATCACGCCATCTGGTGCTGGGTTTTGGTACTACAAAAGGAATATATTCCAGATTAGGGGTCATCTCCACATGGACTCTCAGCGACCCCCTATAATATTATATGGCGCATTGCATATGACTGGACAGATGTCGGTGATCCATCGCTGCCGCATTTACCACAGAATCTCAATTACTACAACAGAGCATGTAGTTCATATCAATGCAATGACTATCAATATCACAACAAATAGTCAACAACTATCCTCTGCCTAACACAATGAAAAAAAGTTTCATTATCAAACTTGCCACTGGGGGTGTTGTGGAGGTGGAAATATCAAGGAAAATAAAAGAATGTTTCCAAATTTTTTCCATTTAATTCAAATGGAGTAGATGTTTCATAAGAACCCAAAAGAAACATATATGCAAAGGTTCAATTATTGACAAACCATTCCTTAAGTTATCGAGTGATCTGCTACTGTCGATTCGCTACGGTTGCACTAACTGTACTTGGAAGCGGTTAATAGGTGGATCAATTTTTACCTCCTGTAGTATAAAAGGTTGGTGGTGACGTGATAGGAGGAACCACACAAGGCCTACAAACACTCGAAGCACCTTGGTCATCTATGTCAAATTCCATGAACACAACATACTAGTGATGGATGAACAACTGCATGCAGCTGCATTAGTAGAAACGGACTAACTAAGATCTCCTAGTAAAGATTTTCATGCTGATTGATATATTTATGCTGACACTCTCTAATTGTACATGTATATTGCCACAGTGACAGTGAGCTCAGCTAGATCAGAATATCTGATTGGGGAAAATGGTAGCTGTTCAACAGGGAGACAATACCATCATTGGCTCCAGCTGATGGTGAAATTCAAACACAGTCAGGTGATCAAAAAATAATGAGAGACAGGCAGCCAGGCAATTCCAGAGTTCTTGTACAGGAGTCTCAATGGTTCGGGTTTCCATGATATCATTTGAGGAGTCGTATGCTTTCACAATGGGGCAATATGCATCATGATTCAGTGTTTCATTTTGACCAGAGTTTATCACAGCTGCTTGTTGGTAAGCCACATCTGGGTAAATGTGGTTATTCCAGAAAAAATATACTATTGAAGTGAGTAGAGCACAGTCTCTTGACTTCCTCTGAAAAACACAGAACAAAAGCAATTCCAATATATTAGAAGCTCATCATGTAACTGAACATTCAATTCTAGATGAAATATGAATTACGTTCCAATAAATCAATCCCTCCCCTTCCAACCTTTGGGTCAAAGTTCACCCAGATGATGACTTAACCAAGGAACAACAAAGTGACCCAAAACAAGAGCCACATATCCCATGCCAGATTCGCTAAGAAGTCAAACACAGGAAGGAAGCAATCAGAGATTGCTCAATTGTATGCCCCCCCTTCCACTTTATCCGACACTGCCCCGCCATTGTTCTGTTCTTTATTGGTTGGTGGAGGCCTAATTTGGATAATTATAAATCTGTTTCAGTCACTTTTTTGCCATGCCTCACATAATACATATTCCAAGTATCAAGCAACAAGTGATAATACGATGCTTCGATGCAAGCTGGTCGCCAGGGCTTTCGCCAAATCCGAAAATGTGACCTGGTCATGAGACCTACATTCCTTGGGAGTATATTGTGGTGAAATTATGAAGCGATCAGTGAACTTTGAATTTTGCACCCAATTCACTGTTTTGGGGGCAATTTCATACTTCAGGACCTATGTTGTTTGCTTTGGAATGTAGAATAACATATAATATAGCCATTTTCCTGGTTCAAATCGGTTATGGACCGAGATCCAGCTTGGACAAATAAATATATCCCATTCACTTAGGTGCCATAACTCTTGAAAATATAACCGAAAACAGAGAACTTCACGCTGCACATCTATGGATCACTGACCACATATCATGCAAATTTCGTACTTGTTCATACAATATTAACCGAGATTGAGCCCTACAAATCCCAATTCACAAAGATTTGAAGAAAAAAGGGCCATAACTCTTGAAAATATAAGCGAAATGTGGAGAAACTTCACGCTGCACAACTACAGGGCACTGACCACATATCCTGCAAATTTCATAATTGTCCATACAATATTAACCGAGATCCAGCCCGGACAAGTTCCGATTCACAAAGATTTGAAGAAAAAAGGGCCATAACTCTTTAAAATATATGCGAAACTCGGAGAAACTTCACGCTGCACAACTACAGGGCACTGACCACACATCCTGCAAGTTTCATAATTGTCCATACAATATTAACCGAGATCCAGCCCGGACAAGTCCCAATTCACGGAGAAATCAGGAACAAAGGGCCATAACTCTTGAAAATATAAGCGAAACGTGGAGAAACTTTACGCTGCACAACTGTGGGTCAATGACCACATATCATGCAAATTTCATACTTGTCCATACAATATTAACCAAGATCCAGCCCGGACAAGTCCCATTCACAGAGATTTCAGAAAAAGGGCCATAACTCTTGAAAATTATACCGGAACTCGGAAAAAACTCTACGCTGCACAACTATGAGCCACTGGCCACATTCCATGCAAGTTTCAATCCTGTCCATCAAATATTAACCGAGATATTGCCCGGACAAGAAATTCGGACGGACAGACGGATGGACAGACGGACGGACAAAGCGATCGCTATATGCCCCCCCTCTAGTTAGAGGGGGGGGGGGGCATAATGAGACAAAATAAGAAAATGTTGGTATTTATTTGACATCAAGTAAATTCATTTCAGGCAAAATTGCTAAATGCGGAATAAAAAATGTGAAAAGCATGATTTACATGCGAGTGAACCACCATGGCTCCCATTTGGATTCAGGCATGATGCTTTGTGAGTGTCACTCAAATAGATACAACATTATCCAATATGATTATCTGTACATAAATGTCATCAAGTTAGTTCTCTGTGTCGAACATATCATTTCATGAACATGATGAAATAGGGCCTTTCCCCCAGATAAACAGGGTAACATTATTAAAAGAATGGCTTCAACATAGACCAGTCCGGGGACCAACTTACAGAAGTTATAAGAAATAATTATAACCTATGGCAATAACCCTGAGAAGTTAAGTTGTAGTGCTTATTGGACCACAAATGTCACAAAAAGTTGACCAGAGGAAGAAAACATCATCTTTTAATGCAAACATGGCAAGGTTTCCCCTCAACTGGATAAAAGCATTCTAAGATACTGGTACTAAAACTGGCCATGAATGGTACCATGAATATTGAATGAATATTTTGGCTTTCTGTATCTGTGTACTGTGGGTATCCACAGACATAATGATGTTGTAATGATGATACAAATTTGGTACCGAGAATATTTTTACTGGATACAGGCAATGTGGAGTAAACAGCTGTCTATCATCAATTTTACAAATCTATTTATTGGATAGAGGCAGTGTGGAGCAATAAAGTTGTCCATCATCCTGTATCATGATACATCCTGTATCATGAATATTAACTGGATACATCATTTTAGCACAAAGATGCTTGGTGGTGTGAATATTTACTTACTATACATGTTGTGTATGGTGGTGACTGTATAAAAAGGATCTAAAAATGAGAGATACCCATACTCACCATTGATCTCTATTAAGTTGGCATTTTTCTGGTTAATTACTACATAGAATTCTCTCTGGTCAGACTTTTTCCCTACAACCCAACAGTCACTCATTGTCTTCATTATTGTCTCTCCATCTTCCTCGCTCCTAAATAATAAAACAATGGAATGGTAGGTCTCCCTTTACCATGTTTACTCAAGTTGACATCATGCATTTGTAACACTACAAGTCAGTTTAGGTTTGTTCTTGTTTCGAAATACGTCTACTTGAGCGTAAAAGCTGTAAATTTAATTCACGATACTCTATTACAAAGACAGCAGGCTTGCCGATGATTGTAGCACATTGAAACTACGGTGCAGACACGGAAGCTTTATGGGAGTGATCAGGTCATATAAACAAACACATGTGCTCATGTCCAGGTCAATGACAATGAAAACCTCAGTGATTTGTGGGTCTGGGTGGCTTGCACAAATGTGGCAGACACACTAGAAAGACTTGCCTGGTGAGGTCAGAGTTGATATCACTGAGTAATCGTAAGGTCTCCAGAGGAATATTGAGATTGGATGACTTCTTGCTATCAACATGAACTGTAGTCTTCTCAGCTAAGTTCATATGGTTAAAATAGATATACCTGTACTGGGGTTCAGTCACACTGGAAAGTGAGAGAAAATGTTCATTATTTTGGAAGGTTGTATATGGTAAATGTTCCTATAATTTAGTCACAGGAAATGTAATTCCTTGCTAACAGAAATACAAGAAATATGATATGTTTGTTTTTAGGTACAAAAACAAATATGTTTGGCACATAATATTATTTGACCTAAATTCGCCGTAATTATTATTATGTATACACCTCCAAATTTGAATGGGGCCATTCAATGTTAATAAAATTTCAATTTTTCTGCCAAATATAGTGATAGCAAAAGAAAGTGTCTATATGTTGTATTGTCAATTCTGTCATGAAAAGTTATTAGGAAAGTTCATTGATCAGGTCTAAATATTTTTTGTACTCTGAAACCCTCGAAGAGGAAGGCAGGGCCACTTTTTGCCCCCCACCATATAAGTGAGAAGCGACTATAGCAATGTTGTTCATCCTTCCGTTCGTCCGTTTGTTTGACCAAAATTTTGCGAACGCAATATCTCTATAACATAATGGGCTAGGGCCTTGATCTTTGGTAGAATGCTGCCTTATGAGGACCTCTAGGTCAAGTTCACTCGGGAATGACTTTGATCACTTTTCAAGGTCAAAATGGGAAGAGCAGTCATATTTGCTTGTGAACACAATATCTAAGGGACAAAATAACCCAGAGTTCTTTATCTGCGGCACAATGCTGCCATAAGAGGGCTTCCAGGACAAGTACACTCATGATGAACCATGATCTATTTTCCAGAGTCAGAGGTCAAAATGTGAATAGATTTTTTAATTGACCTGGAGTCTTGATCTGTAACATAATGCAGCCGTATTAGGGCCTCTAGGTCTAGTTGACTGTCTCCTGACTGACCGTGACCTATTTTCAAGGGTCAGAGAGGTCAAAATGTGAAAAGCTTTGTGAACACAGTCACAGAGAGAGCTAGAGACTTTGGCACAATGCTGCCTTATGAAGGACTCTAGGTTGGGTTCACTCCGGACTGAACTTGACTGATTTTATAGGTCACAGCAAGTTTCATAATCATCCAGTGACGGCTGACAACTGCAGCAAACTTTCAATGTACAGGTATACATGTACATGTAGGAGGAATTTTATTTTGCTAAACAAAATGCTCTATCATCTGCCATAATTTGGACAAAAATTAATATAAAATAAATAGCACATCTCATAAATAGCACATTCTCTAATCATAAGGAACATGTGTACTGAGTCCAAGTAGAAAATACACTTCCTGAAATTGAATTATGAGAGAACTTAACACATTGGACCAAAAGCTATCACTACAATTTATGTTATCGTTCCTTAGTTGAAGACAGACAAGAAAACCTACTTGTTAGTGATCCTCTTGGAGTACTGTTCACCTATGTCTGAAGCTAGAGCTGTCAGCTGGGGCCCTAAGAAACCATCAATCTTCTGACAAACATCAAAAGATGGTGGCTGACTACCTGAAAATTTTCAAACAAAACAGCACTGACTGAAAATAATCTAGCCTGACCTTGATAACAGTAAATGTACAAAAATATAGCTGTGAGTGGCAATGAACTGGGTTCTAAGTATATGGGTAATATTGGATCTTTTATGACTCCTCGATATATAGCTGAAATATTGCTGAATGCGACGTTAAACCTTAATTCATTCTCTCCCTTTCATGACCTGTCTGGAAAGATCAGTGCAATCCCCAACTTTGAGACGTGTTCATTGTTCATCATCATGTTGAATAACATACATACCGTCATTTTTGCAAGCAAAATCTCTTACTTGAAAGTTTATCGGTCTATGGCGGCCATATTTGTTCATGAGGCAACTTTCCATGAAGAAGTCTGAGAGACCTCGAGCCTTCAATCTTGTATTCCAAATTTGGTGTTAATCGATCGGTTCAGTGACTTCTCAAGAGAAGATTTTGGTTTCGATTTTTTTTAAAACTAAGTCAAACCCTATCTAGGTAAACCAAAATGTTAAATCAGGGGAATACTAAGAGATCACATCGTGACAATTTCTGCTTTTTCACTTTGACACTGATTGACTTTTAGGTCACAGATATTAACACCTTCCCACGACATGATCTTTAATATTTTCTACCACCTAACAAAGCCAGACTTTTGTGCGGGAGTAAACCCTTTGATGTTCACCACGCACACTGACTGTCATATGACTGAAATGATGCATCTGGATAATATAGCAGTGAAGTCAGATATACTATTCTGTGATATTATATCTGAGTTTACTGAGATTGGGTCAAACTAACATGGTTGGCAAACCTATCAATCAATGGCAGCATTGACCACTCCTCACACACTGAATTTTGTTTCATTATGGCAACTTTTAAATTCGAAACTACCACACACTTTTGGAGCCCATTTCGGCAAATCAGTGCAATTTTCGACTTTGGGACCTGTTCATTCTTCATTGCCATGTCTAATAACATTTCGGTATCAAGTCTATTACATGTACTTGACAATCCAACGGTTTTGAATAGTCGATGGCAGCCATATTTTTTATGGATCATGTCTTTCGACCAATTGGCTTCAATTGAGGAAATTTGAGAGACCGCAACCCATACATAATGTAAGCCAAGTATCACGCTGATCAGTTCAATGGTTCCAGGAGAGATCTTGGAAGGTTTTGGCATAAATCCAAGATGGCCAACAGAGCTTTTGACCAGTCAGCTTCTGCTTAGGATATACATTAACACCTCATTGGTTCCATTTACTATGTGAAGTTTCGTCTTCATATGTGCAGTGGTTTTGCGAAAAAAACTGAGGAACAAAATCTGGTGGAAAGAATAATAAAACACACACATTTTAATTAATAAAGTTAATTAATGGATACAATCTGTCCCATTTAATAGAATATGATACATGGCATACACAACAACTGGAAATCTACAGGAGCCCATGATAAGAAATCTCAAAGCAGCCAGGGTTTAGGCATATGCTAATACGCTGGTCTATGGCAAAAAAAACAAAAAGTGTATGTAACTTGTGTTATCTCCCTACAGCTCACCACTGATGAAGAGGCAGACACTGGCACTGAGAGCCTTGTACACGAGCAGTAAAGCATCCTCATTAGGTACTTCTGTATTCAGGTAGACTCGTGGTATCTTCCCCATGTTACCATTGTCCTTCATATCGGGAGGGCCAGTTATAAATCTGCAAGCAGGATTCCCACACAACATATTATAATTAATAGGACATGGGCATCAAGATGATGTATGAATACCAGAGGGTAAAGACCTTCATCAGGATGTCCATGATTGACGATGAAGGGATTATGGAGCCAGGTTGTACCTTTAGTGGTGTCGGGCTATTGTATAAGGCAATCAGAATTGTTTGTCATCCATCGTCTTACATGACTGTTCCAGAGAAAAGAAAGCCTGAGACTATAACACCCATCCTAGAAATTCTAAGCTGCATTCAAATATCAATAATATGAGTGAATATGATTTAACATCACTATCATGGCATTTGGTTCCTTTTTCTTCTTACACCCAGAAACCACACAGGTAGGGTACTATTACTCACACCCGCATTGATACTTGTATTAAATATTGGGTTATAATTTTTCTGGAAAGCCAAGGTTGATTATTAAAGGAGGTACTGAAGCCCACACTCGTTTTTGAAGAGCTGCTCTCAACGTTACTGAGCAAACTAACCTTATAAAGTTATAAGATGCTCTGCTGATGAAATGTTGATGTAAAATTTATGGCCAAATACAATCTTCCGAGTCATGTTTGCGTTAGAATATCATGTTTTCTTCCCTCTAGTCACCTTTTGTGACATATCATTCCACAAATATTTTGTGGTCGAATGGGTACCACAATTTAGAACTTCTCAGAGTTATTGCTATATGTAGTTCATAACATATATGACTAGGTAGTAAATAGACGGCTGAACTGCGATCCTCAGACCTTATCTTGCCTTTCCAAAAGAGTTGGGGGGGGAGGGCTTTAGAAGGGCGAGTCTTAGAGGGGGAAATTGATGGTAAATTGGTGCTCACTAGGAGCATTTCAGCAGTGTACGAAAATTCACACTTTTTGAACTTGTTCAAAATTCTAGGCCTACTGGAATGCACTGGCAGTGATAAGTTTATCTCCCCCTGTATTAAACCACAATTGGAGAAGATATGTGAAAGGATTACTGTTTTCTTCTTATGTTCTCTGTTTCTTTTTTTGGGGGCAGAGGTCCGGCAAAGCCCCAACCTTCGTTGCCTACACCCTTGTATTTGAAATGGCTCACTGATGTTCTCGAGTGGTATTTCTATCAGGAACTTAAATATAAGGAAGAATATTCACACATATAGGAGTACTTACTTGCCATAGTGTGAGGTACCCCCAATAGGAGAGGTGGTAGGTTTGGCTGTGTTTGTATGGCCAGCATGTAATTCCTGCTCCATGTAGTTAGGAAATAAACTGGTTGTAAGGTATTTATACATTATCCTCATATCATCCTGCTCTAAACCACTCCTGAAACAAATAAACATAGACTTCACATATTATCAAGTCCACTTACTAGTTTCAGGTAATACATGACTGCTGTGTGTAGTCAGAATTGCTAGAGGGTTGGTTCAGTGTTGCCTGAAACAGTAAATTAAGGGGTTTATCATGTGAAACGAAGATTATAGGGGTTGAAAGGAAAATATCCCTCTGAGAGGTGCATATATGGTTCAATCATATCCTTGTGGAGTACAGACTAGAGTAATATTACTTCGGATGAAGTACCAAACTACAGTGTTACTTTTGTGAGTTTCGGTCATTTATCATGTTTATATATCCACCAACGACATGAACTAAGTTACGAGATTTGTTAAAGACAAATAAATGTATACATACAGCCAAGATATTCACCCAACTCTCTGTATATACATTGTTGAACTAATTGAAAAAAATATAATTACATTTCATTTTATAAATTTCAGGCATTTTTTTCTATACGATTTCATCAATTTTCACCAAAGCTGACCAATGCTTTTTCATGCTCAAAATAGATGCATGGGTAAATGTTGTTATAGTAAACATAACATTTATTCTGAATGGCCTATTAAAGCGCATCTTCAACAGTCACATTTTTTATGTTGTCTTCTTGAACCCCCTGTTATGCAGGTCTAAATTTGGCACTGTGCACTTGTCCTTGAGCACTGCACTTGCACGTTGTGTCCCAGATTTTCTTCAC
Organism: Hanleya hanleyi; assembly: GCA_036873755.1. Lineage (NCBI taxonomy): Eukaryota > Metazoa > Mollusca > Polyplacophora > Lepidopleurida > Hanleyidae > Hanleya > Hanleya hanleyi. The sequence goes on from JAVTVY010028547.1 coordinate 61,478, forward strand.
AGCCGTCTTCTTCTACCCTACCTGCCAGAGCACCTATGACTTACCATACTAGCTGGTCGTTGTAGAGAAAGGCAGTGTATTTGACTGTGGGGAACATTGCCTCTAGCTGGTTGATAAAACACTGAATTCTTAGATAGGTGTTCTTATCCAGGGGCAGGAAGTGGATCCCATTGAATATGTCCAGAATGTCACTTTGACTGACTTTCAAGGTCAGCAAATACTGAAACAGAGAAATATTGTCATCTCGTAATGTACCGTACATTCTTAGTCTATAACAGGGTACATATATCAAGATACTCAACACCACCATGCAAACAGTCTATGGTAATCCCTCCAAAACTTCAATCTCCTATCAAAATAATAATAATAATGGATTATCCGGCTTATTTTCTACCTTTTCCTGTTCAATTAAATTTGATTACCCCCTGACTATATAATGCAAGATTTCCATTCCTATTAGAGGGATCACTGTACATGTTGCATCTTCCCAAGTTGTAGCTGCCTAAATGAACTGAATAGATATTATAATAATATACAAGAAAACTGTGACACACGTTGGAAGATTTCTATGCATTCGAAAATTGAACACATCAAAACCTGAAAATGTCAAAAGGGCATCTAGGAAATATTTCTTGTGCTGTAGATCCATTTATTGCCAGTCTGTGAGGAGGGAGGGGGGCAAGCGTTCACTCACCCTCTCCCCCAACCACATATATTAATATACCAGTGATGGTGTCCATCCAATGTAGAAGATGAAGAACATTTCATGCTGAAATGTCCAGACCATCAGTATTTGAGGAAAGACTGCCTGCCCTTGAGTCTGCCATTAGTAACAGACAAAGATCAAACGTACTCAATTTGCTCCTGTCTTGTTCGGTAACATCCTTTATTACCTATATATATATATATATCTGTATTGCCTTGGCCAGGCCATTATCTATTTGTCATTAGCCTGAACTCATCAAACCATACTGGCATTAGTGCTGAGAGTTAATCTAAATGGAATGATAGCTTGCTTACCAATGTTTCAGGTGACTGATGTGCAGGTTGCCTATGCTTTTACATAGCAAAGATTGGTACAGTTTGTAAAATCTGTACTTCCACCGTAACACTAACTATTGACAAATCAGATACTCACTCTGGAGAAGAAATGATCTAATCTCTGCTGAAGACCCTGTATGTCTGTCCTAGATAATATGTTCAGGAATGTGCCATTAAATAGCTGAAATATCAAACAATAATTCTGACCAGCTCCAAACGGAATAATCTGTATTTATAATTATTTCAATGCAGGACAAAGGTAACCCGAGATGGATTGGATGTATCCCCCCATCCAGGATATGAGGGGAAAACATGAGAGTTCACATCTACATAATAGTAATAATTCAAACTTCTGCACCAAGCAGGCAACTTTACACATACTATTTAGCATATATTGATGTCGGTGGTTAAGGGCCAGAACTATATAGCATATATTGATGTTGATGGTTAAGGGCCAGAACTCTGGGAAATTCGTCAAAACGAGTAACCAACCTGACAATTCACACCTACATGATTTTAAGCATCTACTAGGACAGTTTCAAACTTCTTCAAAGCAGAATTGTATCTGGAATTTGCATCGGTACTTACCGTGAACATTCTATAGGCTTGCTCGATAACAGCTTGAAACACAGAGTCCTGTACATCTTCCTCGTGATATTCATTGTATTTATCACCATCTTTCACCTTCTCTGTCACGGGAATGCTTACAGTCTGTGAACAGTCAAGAATATGTAAGAATATATGCTCAGCATGTCCCTCACAAATCAATGAAGCAACCAATATGGACCAACAGGGGAGTAACTCTTACAAGCTAAAGCAAAGAGAAGAGGAAGAGTTGTTTCCCTTCCATAGATTTTGCTTGGGATGTTTCCTGTTTAACAAACTTCACTGGGTTTCATGTGTGGAAGATTCAAGAGGCAGGATCGCATGGAAGATTATGTCAAGTAAGCACCCTTTCAGAAAAATAAAATGTTTGGATTCCCATGAATTTTGGCACGATGGAATAGTATAAATCTTTCTGATTCCTGCAACATCTGATGAAAAGCAAGGCTTAAATATATTCGAACAAGAAGTTGATGAATGTACATGCTCTGAACATCTTTTTATTTTTCCCTTAATTTAAAGGGTAATTTTGAGAAATTAATGTCTTCTAGAAGCATTTAAAATGCTGGTACCCCAAGCCCAGCTGAATTCGCTATCTTTCCTTGAATGTGATGTCATGTTAGACAAGCCTCCCGAAGACTGAACGTTGCAAGTACAGGGTTCCTACCCTTTGTGAAAGACAAAATTCCAGGACTTTTCCAGGTTCATTCAATGTTTTTCCAGGACCTTAACAAATATGGTCAGAATTCAAGGATTTCCAGGTCCTGGAATGATCTTCTCAGAATTCAAGGAAATCAAGGAATTCTGCAAGTATATTGACGTCCAGTGACAATTTCACGTCAAGCAAGGGCAGATAAGCGATACAGGTTTCATTTAAGAAATCAGCTGGGCAGAGATAGGCTGATAGTTTCATCATTAAGTAAACCATGAATAATATAAAAGAGAAAATATGAAAACCTTTGCATTTCACATTTAAAAGTTACATAATGTTATTAATGCTTGAGGTGTCACACATACATGTATCACTGTCTTACCATTATTATCCAGAAGTTCTTTTCAGGCTCAAAGAATAATTGTCTGGTTTTCATTGTATGAATACTCTCACATGGTTTGTCAGAGAAAGTCCTACAGAAATAAAGCCAAGTTTACATGGCTTCATTCGTTCCTACTACTCCATGATTCCTCTTACTGAACGTACACGTGCACTCTGGGACCACACCGCTCCATGGGCCATACGGCTCTATCCAGCAATAAAACTACTCCTCTCCACTCTCTGTCCACTGTTTTTATCGAGTTCGGCAAATAGTTTCATTGTCGTGAAGAGCTGGTCCGTCTGCAATCAGTCTTCAAACAGCAACAGCCGGTTGAATTTCTCCTTAGTACCGCCGGCGGCCATTATCTTCATATGGGTCATGTGATCCGCATGATATGATACAATGCGAAAGTGCCGATCATGTGACATGTACGAAGATAATGGTGGTACCAGGGGAAAATTTTACTGGCTGTTGATGTTTGAAGACTGATTGCAGATGGATAAGGTCTTCATGGCAATCAAACTATTTGCCGAACTCGATAAAAGCAGTGGACAGAAAGTTGGCAGAGGTTGTTTTATTGCCGGTTAGAGCCATACGACTCTTGGAGCCATGTTGTCCTGGAGTGTACATGTAAGTTCAGTAAGAGGAAGCATGGCGTAGTAGGAATGAATGAAGCCATGTAAACTCTGCTAGCAGAAATATAAAGAGTAGATTTTATTACTTGAACAGGTCAGAATAACTGTGATAAACAAATCGGCATCATTCATAACTATTACTGGATGACACCTCTACACAAGGGGTCTATTTTCAAAGATCATCATGTAACATTTAGAATACTGTGAGTAAAATGATGTTAAATTATTTATAGTAGTTACATCGACACTGTGGCACAAATAATTTTAATAGAAATTTAATTATTTCGATGGAAATTGGTGTCTGAAAGTCTTCAGTAATATATCCTTAGAATGTGTTACCAATCAATCCCAACATCTTCTCATCATTTTTAGGAATTCTTTCAACACAATTTCTGACACACGATGTCTGTAGTAGTCTATGATATACAGTATGCAGTATAATACTGCCATTCTGTAGATCTATGTGGTTGCATGTCCAGCCTGCAGATCTAAGCATATTCACAAAAAGTGCCTAATAATGGAGATATGATGCTCATCATTGAAATTTAAAATGATGTATATTGATAAACATGTTATTTTCATGGGCATGTTATTTTTGCTATTTCTCGATGTTATGGCATGAAACTTTCATGAGTGACCAAGAATTGCATATAGTACGCTTATCATTTTTTCATAATTAGTAATGATGTTTTAGTGGGCTTCCAGAGATGTTAGAAACAGTTCGTCAAAATGCGAGTGAGTAATCACCATTAGAGCAGATAATCACTAATTCGTACTTTCTATGATAATGCTCCTAAACTCAAGCCCCTCTTCACGACTGTGATTGGACGTACCATTCCCGAACAGCATGAATAGATGCTTGCAACTCAACACTGGAATTGAACCTGCCAGCATGAACTAACTTACTCTGCAAATTTCACAATGGCTTCACATAATCCAACCTGTTTAATTTTCGTGTCCAAATCTGTGTTCTTGGGGAAATAGAACATTATCTTCTTATCTTCCTGTCAAAGAAAAAACATAACAATTAACATAAAACCATGTATGCTTCATGGAAAAATAATTTACTTTTGAGAAATGAACATTATGATACTGTGGAACCACTACAATAATGGGTTTTTTCCCCTCAAATTTAGACCCCTCTCCCCCTTGCCTCTCCGACTTTGGAGATAGGGCTTGTTAGCCCCCTCCAGCATTACATACATGTACATGTATTTTTATATTGGCCCTGTGATATGAACACCAAGATACTCAGTAGCACATCACCCACTTTACAAGGATAGGGACTTTACATCTACACATGCTAAGATCCAAGACACTACACATACTCGAAATGACGAAACTTTAGTGTAGTACCGTATTCGACTTAAGTGTGAACTGAAGGCGAATCTTAAAGATGTACAGATAATTCTGAAGCTTGATTGTAAATGTGGAACTTGAGTTATAGATCTTGTGATCTGGAGCATTTTCAGAGGTTTCTTTTAGATACTTATTCGACCACTTTTATACTTAAATGTGTCTTGAGCATGTTGAGAAACAAATTTGTTGACAGACAAATTATCAATGAATAAAACAATGTACACGGTCCATCCCCCGGCTTCCTACGCCTATGATAAACGGGACCTAGCTGAGAGATGGCAAGCATAAATTTTGTACCTAGAGCTTGAAATAATGATACTAATAGTATTTACATGAATTCCATGCTTCGCCGCTTGGAAAGTTTATTACAGCAGCAGTCAATGTTCAGTCAGCCGAGTTGTCAATCTCAAACCTTGGAGGAGGGGGGGAGGGAGCAGAAAGACCCTTCCCACCCAGGTTTAGACCGTGGGCCCCCATGGCTTCGCTTCCTACTACGCCTATGATAAATGGGACCCAGCTGAGCTTAGTCTTGTTAAATCTCTAGTCTCTCGCTGCAATGGTTCGATTTCTACAGTGTTGTCATCATTAGATGGGTATTTTCCATTATGTCGTGCACGTTGCCATAGAAACCACAAAGATCACTCAAATGTATCCAATTTCATTAGGTTTGTGCTTTTCCACTCAACAATGCTGTATATCAAGCTTGAAGTTTTTAGATGCAATGGTTTCAAAAGCTTTACCATTATAAGGATAATTTCTGTTATGTTGCCATGGAAGGAAGCCACAAAAATCGATAGACTTTTGCATAACCACCCAACAATGCTGGATACCAAATTTTAAGTGTCTAGCTGCATCAGTTTCGCTTCTAGATATTGTTCATTATGGATATTTTCCGTTACATTGCCATGAAAACTACAATTTTTCACTGAAATGGACCCAATTTCAATAGACTTGTGCTTTCCTCCCAACAATGCTGTATGTCACCACATTCCAAGTCTCTAGCTGCAATGGTTCGGTTTCAAAGAGTGCTAGCGTTCAAAAATGTTCCAGGGGAAGGATGCGAGGGGTGAGGTGGGGATGTGGGGGATGCCCATGGAATTCCCTAGATGGTATTTGGGAACATTCTGCCCCCAAAGGTCAAATCATTTTCTTACGCCACTGTTTATCGACTGCATGGCACACATCATAAACGTTTTCGGGGGGAAAAACTGAAATCTGCTACTTAAGCTGAAATTTCGCATCCCTGATGACATTATTATTGTTCTTTCAATCATGTGATGTATTGTACATTATTCCAAAATCTAACATCTCCTATTTTACAAAATATTACCCACAGAACAGTGATTTCAAGGTCCTGTATATAAAGCGACACACCAGGACTATACCGGACTTTTTTTTATGGTTGTGTCGGACACGTCTTGTTACATGGAGGAGAAGATGGAGTACTAGAATTGTAATTTAGGATCCATTCCTTCATTTAATACACGCCTTGCCAGTCGTCTAAAAATAGCAAAAAGCGCCATGTTTCCTTCCCATAGTGGAATGTGAACCACGAGTAAACTTTTGCCTTACACATGCTGCAAGTATAGGCACGGACTGAAAGGATTTTTTACATGATTTCTTCAGACTTCTTTCACTCAAGAAAGGTTCAGTGATATTCCAGGTCCCTGTCAGCTTCTGACACCGTCTACACAAACTTCCCCGAGGCCCATGTTGAAGGCATTGCTGTGTCCGAATCTTGCTCCTGAAAAAGGGGTGATAACTCTTCTTTTTTGACACTTTCAGACAACCGGCAAGTCGTGTATTGTCAAGGATGTGTATTGAGACCAAGTCAACCTTGCTGTCCAATAACAAACTTCCAGGGCATGGCATTGGTGTGAACATCTGAGAAGGGCTGTCAATGTTATGCATTGCAATTTGCATCATGGGTTAAATTGTTTTGGGGCAACAAGATTTACCTGGGTCAAAAATTGCATCATGGGACAGAAGAGGGATAAAATCTCATCAGGTTCAAGGCAGTATTATTTACAACCTAGGTGGAGCCTCAGACTCAGTGGTAGTAACTCAGTGGCAGAAGTAGATTTCCTAAAAAAATTATAAACAACAACAACAACATATTTTGATTGATCAACTGGTTGAATGAAACTCACATCTCCCTCCCTTGGTCCATACTCTGAGTTGAAGATGAAGAAATTCACAAGATTTACTCCGGTTTTTGTACCCATCTTATTACATTAACTGACATAAATGAGAGAACTTCTGAAAAGAACTTTCCACCCCTCTCAGCCTCTTGTCAAAGCCGTCTGCATGGGATTTCCCCTATAACAGCGCCACCTTGAATGTTCTCATTTCTGAAGAGTTCTTCCCCTTCGTGAGTGCAGTGAAGTGCGGCGAGCGGCGAGCAGCGAGAGAGAAATTGTACCAACACGTGGGTATTTTGTGTCTTTTGTTGTATCATTTATTATCTTTTCGCATTACTGACGATGAAAAATCAGCGCACTCTGTGTTGCTATCTACTTCTCAACTGATGTGATAGATTGTCAGTGTCAATCAGACACAACGCCGGGACAGGCTATGAAGTTTTGCAAAATTGCAAGAAAACTTTAAATTTCGATCTCGGAGTAGTCGACGATGCAGTTACTCTGTCACACAAGCCATATTTGTGAAGGTCATCCCCATCCAGTGCCACACCCTGTTGAGTGTTGGTGAACTTTGGTTGAAAACTAACCACTGCAGTTCCGAAGTAGTTGTTTCTAACTTCTTGTTTATTCATCAATTTCATGCAGCTCTGCTCAGCCCTCGACCTCAGTTGCCTGGCCTGTGATATTCGATGGTAGATGTCTACGTATATTTTCAATAGATTAAAAAAAGATAATTTTTATACGCCCGCCAAAAGGCGGATGTATTATCTGATGGCGGTTTCCGTCCGTCTGTCCGTCTGTCTGTCTGTCTGTCCGTCCCTCGTGTCCAGTCTATATCTGGGGCAGTTTTCTATCTACAGTTCCAATTTGGATACCCTAAAATATGTGTCGATGTGTCCTGTACCAAAATAAAGGTCGAGGTCAGAGGTCAAAGCTCACTGGCCTAAAAAACAGGAAATCACTGAAGTGTTCGTTTTCCGGTCTATATCTGTGAACGTTTTCTATCCACAGAACTTTGCATTTTTTTTGTGACTGGATACGCTAGGTGGACACGATGTGTCGCATAACAAAATTGAGGTCGAGGTCAGAGGTCAAAGGTCACTATTGCCTAAAATCAGGAAATCATTGATCATTGACAGTTTTCTATCTACAGTTCTAATTTTTGGTGAGTGGATGCCCTAGGGGGGAACGATGTGTTGCATACCAAATGTAGGTCGAGGTCAGAGGTCAAAGGTCAGTGTGACCGAAAAATCAGGAACTCATTATAAATTTCTATTTTTTTGTGAGTGGATTCAATAGGGGGAAATGAAATGTCAACTGCCAAAATGTAGATCAAGGTCAAAAAGGTCAAGGTCACTGTGACCCCAAAGTCATGAAATTGTTAAAAATCATGATTTTTTCAGTCCATTGAGAAATTACGGGGAGCCTTTTTGTCATGCACCAAAATTTAGGTCCAGGTCAATAGTCCCGGTCACTGACCCCAGAATCAAGGTCAAACGTCAGTGTGACCTAAAAATCAGGAAATCATTAAAAATTACTAATTTTTTGTGAGTGGATTCAATAGGGGGAAATGAAGTGTCGCATACCATAAATTAGGTCAAGGTCAAAGGTCACTGACCCCAAAATCAGGAAATTATTAAAAATAACATTTTTTTTGTGTCAGTTGATACATTAGGGGGACAAGATGTGTCACATACCAAAATGTAGGTCAAGGTCAAAGGTCAAGATCACTGTGACCCCAAAATTGTGAAATTGTTAAACATCATGATTTTTTGTGTCCATTGAGAAATTATGGAGAGACGGTTTGTCCTGTAGGAAAATTTAGGTCAAGGTCAATAGTTCAGGTCACTGTGACTCCAGAATCAAGAAATCTTTGACAATTACTTTTTTTGTGTGTCAGTAAGTACATATGGGGGACATGATGTGTCACATACCAAAATGTAGGTCAAGGCCACTGTGACCCCCAAAATCATTAAATTTAAAGCAAGAGCCCAAGGGGCTTCAATATATGCCCGTATATATCTGGAACTACATTGGTCCAAATTTCAAGGTTGATTCCAATTGGTAGCTAGCAATCCAGAGAAAGGTCTGCGATTTTGTGCTTCTGAGAATGTAACATATATCACATCTTATATTTAATGACAAAGTAAAATGGGCTTAACTCTTGGTAACTAGTTGACCTTGAAGCAAGAGCCGAGAGCTCACATATCCCACACTGAAATCAACAATAGTCAAATACAAAAAAAAATAGTAGTTTTCCTGCAAATGGATTCCTTTCAGCCGAGAGAATTTTTCATGAAGGAAGAAGAAAGTGATGAAGTAAACCTTTCTTCTTGAGTTAATAAACAGGTATGAAGTTCATGAAGGACCCCTCTCCCCATTGAATTGGTAAATGTGTGGTTTTTATGTCACAACAATTTAACTAATTGTAGCTGTTTCAAACATGGAAGACAACTCCACAGGACAAATGCCATATACATGTAGAGGAGAGACCTCTGAATATTCCAACCTAACACAGACACTGACTTTTGAAAATTGCAGGCGAGCTAGAAATGGTGTACCTGAATTTGGTAAGGGGAGCCATACAGGAGCTTTAAATAGCTCTCCTAAAATTATTAAGGCGAGCCAAGTGAAGACTAATCAAATACCGTTTCTATTCATACAAGATCCACCACCTTGTGGTTCAGGGATCCAAGTACTGATGAATATATGGAGAAATTTAATAATAATGTCCTTATATCTTGAGGTTTCAGATGGTTTTGCCATTGACAGCTAGGGCTCTGGCTAATCAATGTAAGGAAAATTTGAACAAGTAGCATTTTTCTTGAAGAAAAGTTTTATTAACTTCAACTTTACACCGGCTCAACACTAAACAGTACAACTCACTTCAAATATTACGGTCGCCGCTTGCCCACGAAAACGGGGGTCTGTATAAAGTTTGTCGCTGTGTTTGGTGCACATTGCGCACCAAACTAGGGCCACTTTACCGTCATCGGTTGACTGGAATCGAATTAAGCCACCAGTATTCCACTTCATTATCGTACTGACGTTAACAGTTCTTTTAGATTCCTTCTGAATCTCCATGATTAATAGAACGTCGTCGCGACCTGAGAAAGTTCAAAATTTGCTGTAGTTCGGGAGGAAAAAACCGCATGGGCAAAACCGTCCTAGAGGGATGCGGGAAGAGACGAGTATCTGCATTGGTCACTGCTAGGTTGCCATTTTCCTGTGAGCCAATCAAATTGACCGATAAATATGGCTCTCGGTTTCAACTTCCTGTCTCTCGATTTCAACTTCCTGTTTCAGTTCGCGGTTCTCGGCAGCGGCTATTTGAGGATTTTGACAACAGCGGACATAATAAATAAACTGCGTAGGTATTTAACGAGGTGCGCGGAATTTAGCGTACCTTATTTTGAATTTAGGCGTGTCATGGTGCGCGCGCGTCATCGCGCGCCTCAAAAGGCAGTGTCTGCTAACACATATAGTCAGCTAAACTTGATTCAGTTTTGGGGGACTGTGACCTTGACCTTTGACAAATTGATCTTAAAATGTATGGCTCCTCTTTGCCATGCGAGTAAGGTATACTCAAAGTTTGGTACCAATCATACCTTGAAACTAGAGATATCACATGGACAACCGATGTTAATGGATGAATGGACAGAGCGCAACATCGCATTACACGACCTCGTCTTCGACCGGCATATGAAAATGTGACTTAATGATTTCTTGACTTTGGGATCACAGTGACCTTGACCTTTGACCTACACTTTGTTATTTTTGATGATTTCCTGATTCTGGGGTCAGTGACCTTGACCTTTGACCTGACCTAAATTTTAGTACACGACACATCGTCTTCCCACAATGTATCAATGGACTCCAAAGAAAATCAGATTTTTATGAATTTCATGATTTTGGGGGTCACAGTGACCTTGACATTCGGCCTTGACCTACATTTTGGTACTTGGCACATCATGTCCCCCTAATGTATCTACTGACACAAAAAACATTTTTTTTAAAGATTTCTTGATTCTGGGGTCACAGTGACCTTGACTATTGACCTTGACCTAAATTTTGGTACATGACAAACCATCTTCCCGTAATTTCTCAATGGACACAAAAAATCATGATTTTTGACAATTTCATGATTTTGGGGTCACAGTGACCTTGATTTTTGACCTTGACCTACATTTTGGTATGTGACACATCGTGTCCCCCTAATGTACCTACTGACACAAAAAATGCTATTTTTAATAATTTCCTGATGTTGGGGTCACAGTGACCTTTGACCTTGACCTAATTTTTGGTATGTGACACTTCATTTCCCCTTTTGAATCCACTCGCAAAAAATTAGCATTTTTTAATGATTTCCTGATTTTTAGGTCACACTGACCTTTAACCTTGATTCTGGGGTCACAGTGACCTTGACTATTTGACCTTGATCTAAATTTTAGAACATGACAAAACGGCCCCCCATAATTTCTCAATGGATTAAAAAAATTATGATTTTTAACAATTTCACGCTTTTGGGGTCACAGTGACCTTGACCTTTGACCTTGACCTACATTTTGGTAGGTGACACATCGTGTCCCCCGAATGTATCTACTGACACAAAAAATGTTATTTTTAATAATTTCCTGATTTTGGGGTCAGTGACCTTTGACCTTCGACCTTGACCTATTTTTGGTATGCGATACTCCATTTCCCCCTATTGAATTCACTCACAAAAAATTCGAATTTATTAATGATTTCCTGATTTTTCAGTCACACTGAACTTTGACCTCTGACCTTGACCTATATTTGGTATGCAACACATCGTTCCCCCATAGGGCATCCACTCACCAAAAATTAGAACTGTAGATAGAAAACTGTCAATGATCAATGATTTCCTGATTTTGGGCAACAGTGACCTTTGCCCTCTGACCTCGACGTCAATTTTGGTACGCGACACGTCTCCACCTAGTGTATTCACTCACAAAAAATTGCAACTGTGGATAGAAAATGTTCACAGATATAGACCGGACACGAACACTTAAGTGATTTCTGTTTTTTAGGCCAGTGACCTTTGACCTCTGACCTCGACCTTCATTTTGGTACGCGACACATCGTCTCACCATAGGGTATCCACTCACCAAAAATTGGAACTGTAGATAGGAAACTGTCCCAGATATAGACCGGACACGAGAACCGGACAGACGGACAGACAGACGGACGGACAGACGGACGGAAACCGCCATCACATAATACGTCCGCCTTTTGGCGGGCATATAAAAATCATGATTTTTTTGTGTCCATTGATACATTGAGGGAAGATGATGTGTCGTGTACCAAAATTTAGGTCAAGGTCAAAGGTCAAGGTCACTGTGACCCCAAAATCAGGAAATCATTGAAAATTACTTTTTTTCTGCCAGTAGATACATTAGAGGGACATGTGTTTATACCAAAATGTGGGTCAAAGGTCAAGGTCACTGTGACCCCAAAATCAAGAAATCATAAAACCATACATTTACTAATATAACGGGGAGAGGAGTCCTTTATGAACTTCATACCTGTTTATTAACTCAAGAATAAAGGTTTACTTCATCATTTTCTTCTTCCTTCATGAAAAATTCTCTCGTCTAAAAGGAATCCATTTGCAGGAAAACTACTATTTTCTTGTGTTTGACTATTGTTGATTTCAGTGTGGGATATGTGAGCTCTCGGCTCTTGCTTCAAGGTCAACTAGTTACCAAGAGTTAAGCTCATTTTAGTTTATCATTCAATATGAGATGTGATATGTTACATTCTCAGAAGCACAAAATTGTAGACCTTTCTCTGAATTGCTAGCTACCAACTGGAATCAAGGCTATTAAACAACATTGAAATTTGGACCAATGAAATTCCAGATATACATGTACATGCGTATATTGAAGCCCTTTGGGCTCTTGTTTTTTTTTTCAAATAGATTTTATTTAAAATATTTTTTCTGAATGTTTTTCTCTTTCATCTTGACTAAAATAAATTAATTCTCTTTGATGCCAAGCGGAGTTACTACAGTTTTCACCCCTCTGCCATTTTGGCCTCGGGGTATTGTCGTCGCCATGTACGTCCGTCTGTCCGTTACCACATTTAGGAAAAAACGCTCTTATACAGTGACCAAATTTTGGAAACTTATTTTTCAGAGTTATGGATTTTACAGAGTATGAGTAATATTTTCACTCATGGTGCAATTGTAAAAATGAGCAGTTCCTCAGTGCACCATAAAGAAGGATCCAGCAGCCAACCAGTTACAAAGACCTCACAAATAAGATATAATTTTTTTTCAACTTTGGGACATAACGAATAAGGATATTTCATGTCCGACTCTCCTGACTGTAAGGGATGATGATGTGCCTTCGCTCCAGAATAACAGTTTTAAGACAGTTTGGCATTTCCGAATTCACCTTACATGTACGTGCAATAAGTTTTATTACCAGAGTAGGACAATGAAACAAGTAATTATTTGTGTATTTTTCTATTAACAGTATTTTCGTTATTTTGGGATAACACTATCTTAGAATAGCACAAATTCTAACTAGTGCTGAAAAAGTGCTGAGTCCCGTACAGGATTCGAACCAGCGACCCCAGAGTCCGGCACCTAATCGCCAGCACTGTATGTCGACGATCTAAACCCACTCGGCCAACGGGCCTCCCACAAAAATAGGAGGTAGCAGACCGATAGTCTTGAAAGCGAACATACAGTACCCCTCTGATGATATATTTTTTTCACTTAGAAAGTGATCATATAACAGTATTTTCGTTATTTTGGGATAACACTATCTTAGAATAGCACAAATTCTAGTGCTGAAAAATTGGTCGAGTCCCTTGCGGGATTCGAACCAGCGACCCCAGAGTCAGGCACCTAATCGCTAGCACTGTATGTCGGCGATCTAAACCACTCAGCCAACAGTCGAAATTTTTCAGCACTAGAATTTGTGCTATTCTAAGATAGTGTTATCCCAAAATAACAAAAATACTGTCATAATATACGATCACTTTCTAAATGAAAAAAATATATTTGTCCATTATTTGATTATATTATTATTATATTATTTGTCTATTATTTTATTTGTCTATTATTTGATTATTTGTCTTCTATCTTATAAATATATTATAGATTGACAAGACTGAACTTTGGGGTGTCGTCAACTTGTACATGGACAGGATATTAAAAACATACCGAGGAACATATCTCATGTTTTCACTTTACTATTTTCTTGTAGTACACTGAACTATTGTTTGATATGGTTTCTCGGCCATAACCAATGTGAATTATGTTAGTGCCAGTAAAATTGAATTGAATTTTTTTTTGAATATCTCTGATATTTGATACCGATCTATCAAAATTGACCTAGAAATATAGGAAGACTAAATAAGGCATTTCGAAGATGACTAGGTGTGAAACATGAAATTAGATTTGAAAGACATTCATAGTATTATGACACTCAAAGAATTCTGCCTTTTGTAATTTTCTCATGTCATTGTCCGAATTCATCCCAGTTTAAAGTAAATGTAAATGGCTGAGGTTTTTGGCATTGATGGGCCACCATACAAATGCTTGTCTACAGCTTGTTTACCCCATTGCCCCCTTCCACTGACACAGATACCTTGGAGCCAGCCTATGTGTTATTATCAATGCACACATTGATAATATTCTGGTTATAGCAGATTACTGTATTTACACAGGTTGTGGGGGACTAGTGAGGATATGAACACAAGATAAGTCAAAGGGGTGCCAGGTATCTAAATGGGTGTCAGGTATCTAAATGGCTGCATATGAAACAAACTGATAACAGATACATAGTAGATGGTTCAAGAATATTGACACAGCATAACATTGCTTGCATAGTAGTGATGGATACACATGTATGGTACATGTAGTGCAGTTGGCGGAATCCTTTGGAAGTAGATCACACAGAAGAATTATCTAAATCAAGTGGTGGAATTTGCCTTCCTGTAGCAACAGATCAATAGACTGAGATACAATAAAATAGTTTACAAACAGGATAGGACTGATTCCTGATTGGAGAGAAATGCGCAGTATTTGATACTGGTGTCATATCAAAAGGTTTGTCAAATTCATGTATCTTCATATTCTGATATTATACTGACATTGCTGAAGGGATATTGTGGATATATGGATTCCGATTTCGATTTTAGGCTTCTATGATATAAGCTTATTTGTTGTTTCTGCATTCCTGCAACGAGCTGAAACATCTTCTATTGAGTTAGGTGCAGGATTGGCTTTTTTCAGATACTTTTCAAATTTCCTATGTTTTAACATGGTGCTAAATAGCATACTTGGCAATATTGTGCAGATAGTTTTGCTAAACTCCGTAGTAGGCAGAAAACTGAGTTACTTTAATATCATCTATATTCAATATTTAGCACTTTTATAATCTAGTCTAATTAGAATATATTCGCAATAAAATATCTGTAACACCGTGTCGGATTATTTAGCACTTTGATAATATAATCTAATTAGGAGAATTTCGCAGTTAAATATCTAGCTGTCGTCCGAGAAAGACAAATTTGTCAGTTACTTGCCGAAGGGCGGTGGTTCTCTCCGGGTACTCCGGCTTCTTCCACCAACCAAACTGACTGTCACCATATGAGTGAAACAAACTTGAGTGTGACATTAAGCCAAATTTCCTCCTCCTCCGAGAAAGACAATATATTCAATATTTAGCACCTTTATAATATCATCTAATTAGAAAAGATTCGCACTTACATATGTAGCTGGCGTCTGGGAAAAGACAATATAGTCAATATTTAGCACTTTTATAATCTATACTAAATAGAAGAGATTCACAGTTAAATTTCCACAAGAGCCTTTTCGGAGAAAAGACAAAATATTTAATATTTAGCACTTTTATAATCTACTCTAATTAGAAGAGATTCGCAATAAAATATCTGTAACACCGTGTCGGAGAAAAGACAATATATCGAATATTTAGCACTTTGATAATATCATCTAATCAGAAGAGATTCGCCGTTAAATATCTATCGGGCATCTGGGAAAAGACAATATATTCAATATTTAGCACCTTTATAATATCATATAATTAGAAAAGATTCGCACTCAAATATGAAGCTGGCATCTGGGAAAAGACAATATCAATATTGAGCACTTTTATAATCTATACTAAATAGAAGAGATTCACAGTTAAATATTCACAGTGTCAGAGGAAGGACAATATGTTCAATATTTAGCACCTTTATAATATCATCTCATTAGTATATAATTTGATTATTGTAATCAAGTACCAAAGGAAGATGTTGTTTTTGGCGTTTTGTTTCTTTCGAAATTACATTGAAAGGGGCCGATTGTCTCTGAAACACCTTCGGCCATTACAGTGACATGGAATGATTGGTTTGTTGTGCCAGTAAGTCTGAATACATGTCAGCTGTCTGCATCAGTGAGGTTGCCTTTATATATCACCCGTTCTGTAGGCACCAATCAAGCTTTACTTGGAACTGCAAGTTAAACATCCTATATACCAGCACATGTGCATTGTTTAATCAGGAAGAACGATAGAATAATCTGTTATTGTCTGAGTGGAGTTGCACAGACCACAAATGAAAATGTACTTGCGACTATCTTAAAAATCCTTATATACCAGCGCATGCGCATTGTTTAACCAGGAAGATCGATAGAATAATCCCTGTTATTGTCAGAGGAGTTGCACAGACCAGTAAAGAATGTGTACTTGGGACAGCCTTAAACCTCCTTATTCACCAGCGTGTGCAAGTTTGAAAATATGTAGCATTTGTGCTAATTATACAATATATTTTCTTTAAGGAGAGGAAGTCGGACAATTGGGAGCTGCGATTTAGAAGAAATATTCAATATTTATCATGGCTGCAATTTAGAAGAAATATTCAATATTTAGCATTTCTGCCAATTATACAATATATTTCTTTCTGGAGAGGCAGTCCGACAATTTGCGTTTGCGAGTTATCGTAAATATTGAACATTTCTTCTGGCTGCAATTTAGAAAAAATATATAATATTTAGCATTTGTGCTAATTATACAATATATTTTCTTTGAGAACAGGCAAGTCAAAGTGATAACTAGCAGTAATCCTAGAAATTATCTTCAAAGTAGCACAACCCTTATTTTAGAAATTATATGCGAAGTAGCAGATCTGCTAAATAGCATGCGAGACAATAATAACCATTTCTGCACTTTAATGCCTAAATCAAGTTTGTGTAACCTCTGGGCAGCCCAGTTCAGCAACCTCTGGGCAACCCAGTTCAGCTGTTCACAATAAAGGTTCTACAAAATGGTCCTCATACCCCATACTTTTTTGATGCTAAATAGTTGTAAGATGTTCTATTTGACATTTAACTAGTGATTTCTTTGATCGGCATTTAGAAGTCGGCGTATATAACGCAAGGCTATTCTATGGATAACAACTTTATTGCTGTGGAGCTGACGTTTCGTTAGAGATACTTCCAACTATTTCAAAGCTGCTTTGAAAAAGTTGGAAGTATCTCCAACGAAACGTCCGCTCCACAGCAATAAAGAAGTTGTTATCCATAGAATAGCCTTGTATTATTTAACTAGTGGTTTACTGTTTTTTGAGAATGGTCGAAGTTTAAGTCTGATTACGATCGTTCATATCAAGCAATCTTCGCGAATGTTCAAGGCGACAAAAATTTCCATTGTACAATAACATTAAAAACGTCACAAAGCTTAAACATAATGCCTTTGTTGACATTGTGATCATGTCGTCAAACCCAATTGTTGCGCAATGTGCGTCACAATAGCATACAGCCACCTAGTCGATATCATACAGTGTGATCATAATCAGACTCTCACATCGTGGGTCAAAGGTTACGGCTCCAATACGTTATTCACCATATCAGTTTTATTGTGTTAAAAAATCCAAGTTGATATTTTTCGTAGAAAACATATCCACTAAATTTCTCTATGTTTTCATGCAAAGTGTGCAGGGGTATGTGGTACAACCTTTAAAGGTGAAATGCAAAGGTTTTTAAATTCTTCGTTTTACATTTAATGAAGGTTGAATAATGATAGAAATACCAGTATATCTACTTCACTTGGATTAATTTGAATTATCTTGTCTGCTAGGATCTTTTTAAAAGTTGGTACCCCTAGCCCAGCTAAATTCAGATTTGCAAAACGTCATCGCTTATCTTTCTTCGATTGTGACGTCACGTCAGACCAGCCGCCCGGAGACTGAATGTTAACGACCAGCCAGGTTGACAACCAGCCAGGTTGACAGGTGGTCTGATGTGACGTCACAAACCAGCGTCAAACAAGGGCAGGTAAGCGATGCAGATTTCATTTCTGAAATCGGCCGGGCTTGAGATACCAACTTTGAAGCATTTTTTAGAAGCTACCAGGAGACAAAATACTTCAAATCAAATGAAGCAGGTAGGCTGATATTTCAATCATTAAATGGCCCTTGAAGAACCTTTGCATTTATTTCCCTTTAACAACCATGTTGGGAGAAATTTGATTTCACGTATACATTAACAGATACAGCTGTGATTATTTTAAGCTAATTTTCCATTCTATTCCCGCATTCATGAGAGAATGTAATTTGGAATACAGCATTCAGACCCCCACACTTTGCCCACTCGACTTACTACAAGTATATTAAATATTTATGTCTATATGGTCTTCTCTCGCTCGCACAGGTAAAGAGAGTTTCAGTATGGATTCCTGTCCAGGACTTAACATGGAGCATGGTTTTCTTGCCAAAATCCAGCGTGTAGTGACCAAAGAGAGGCAGTACCAGTTTGATGAAGATGAGAAGAAAGCTGAGAGACGCATGAATAAGATCTGTGCAAGGAATGCAGACAGACGCAACCGAAGACCTCCACGCCAACTTTACAGCATACCAGGTCAGCTTAGATGTCGATGCTTTGTAGCTGCATATTCGTTCAAACTTCATTGGTTTGGACAAACATAAACCTCTCAAGACATTGGCTGCAATTTATAAGTGAAGAATCTAAACTTGAAGGCAATGTTGTCGGCATCTTACTGTTCCAACATCAACTAAACCTCCACAAGTTAAACTGTACATTATGGCTTGTAAAATTTATTAGGTTTACAAAATAGCATTGCTCTCTTTTATTTGTTCCTACCTTTTACACATGACCAATAAGGGCGAGATTTTGGCGATTTCAAAGCTTCTGTCATGCCTGTTGGATTGCCAATTGAGGAAGAACTATTTTCTGGACTCTTTGTTGATGATTCCCATCTTTATACATAAGTCAACTTCTCCGTTCACACTTCAAATTAACCTTGATAGATCAGACCCTGAAAGCATTCAAATCTGAGGTGTAAATCTTAATGATATTAATACATCCTGGGTTTGACAAATAAATTCTATATCCTGATTAACCCACCCACCCATCTTTTCCCAACAATAGGACAGTTTATGTACGAAATGCTTCTGAAGAGATCATCACAGCTCACAGTATCTCCTGCCACTAGGACTGCTTCAACTGCCACCTAATTTATAAATTGTAATGGATTGGCTTTCCGGACTGGGGTGATCATGTCCTGTCACATTATAACTTTTATTATGTAAATGTAATATTTTATCTTATATTAGTAATAATACACTCTACTTGCTCGGACTGTAGGCTTTCTCGGAATGTTGGAAGCGGTAGGTACTGGGTTCGATCCCAGGTCGGGTTATACCAAAGACTTGAAAAATGAAACTTGTTACCTCAGCATTAAGAGGATTGAACAAGGACTGGTTCGCTCGGTGTCAGTGACTGAGTGGGGTGTCCTGTCTGCCTATGGCATGATATTTCGGTGGGACAGCACTATAAAATGGCAGCATTAGATCTGCTCTGTTACAAGAAGAAACATGATGGGTTTTTTTTAATGAGGGGTCAATGCACCTTGTAGGTGAACTTATGCGAAGAAAACATCTTCAAATTTTTAAGTCTGTTAGTGATCCTAGATCTTTAAGAGAACCATTGTTCTTTGTTCATTTGAAGATCATATTTCTCTTTCACAGCCAGACGAAGAGGAGCTGCTTCAGATGACCTGGAAGATGAGGCTACATCTCTAGACAACTTTCTACAGAAATGTAGTGTCACTCAGGACTTGTTGAGGCACAAAGATGGTATATATTCTAACCTTGCATTGATTATTGACAGGGGTAATAGATTCGAAGGTCAATATTGTGTTAGTTTCTCAATATTATACTTGCTGTTGTTTCCAGCTGATGGTTTTAAACATTTTTTAAGGGGATTGATCGCACTTATGTGACATAGAATGCATAAACAACTGATCTTTAATCAGAAATAAATTTGCGATATTTTCTTGTAGTGTCACTTCAACCATCATTGTGCTCCTTACTACTTTTGGTGACATATTGTTCAAATTATAATTTTCTTGTAATGGACTTTTTGATTGGTTACAAGAACATGGATGAAGAAAAATACAATCTTTGAAAATATTTGACTGCAAAGCTTTAGAAAATGCCTTTTTGCCACTCAAAGTTTTTAGCAGTATAAATTGTTCATGGATATGATGGATGGACGGCAGGGCATGAATTTATCCATAAAACTTTACCAGACCATCAGGCTGGTATATTTCATTATACAAAGGTGAAATTCTTTAATTATAACCAGCCAGTCAGGCTGGTTAGCTAGCTTTAGAACTATATTCAACCAGACAAGTTCTAAATTCACCAGCCATGGGCTGCCGGGCTTGTGTCAATTTCGATCCCTGGACGGAAATCTGAGTATCTTACTGTGTTGTTAATTGTAGAAGTTGCACGGAAATGTCTGCAGGATGTAAAAGATGAGGGTGATCGCAAAATGGAAGAGATGATAGAACAATGCAGCAGTTCACTGATGATAACAGGTGGGTTCATTGGTAAATGTACTCTCACTCTCAGAGTAGATAGTAGACTTGATTGGGTGATATGCTTCAAAATATTGTATTGAGAATTTACTGGAAAAATATTTTATGGGATTAGCTGAGCGAAAAGATCTCGCATTACCTGGAGTCGAGAGCTCATACATGTGCTACTATCCACAAGATCACCCAAGTGTTCACTGTCGGCATGGTGCGAGGAGGAAAAATTGACCTGTCCATCCTATGCAGCATGGTAGGCTACATATAGAATATGCAAAATTCAAACCAATGACCGGATGAGCAAGAGCCTGTTGGGCTTCAGTATATGCCCGTGCATGCCTATACTGTAACCCTTTAGAACGTATTGTATTAACTAGAATTTGATCTTGATGAAATAGGTCACGGTCGGTAATTAATCATCAGTTGCATACTGCAATAACATAGAATTTGAGCTTGATAATATAGACCAAGGTTAGTCAAATTAGAAAGGCTTCTAGCCAATCACCAGTTGCATATGTAATATGAATTTGGAGAGCCTAGATGTAATTAATCCTTCAAAAGTTATCACAGAAAATACTCAAATTTGACCTAGATAAAATAGATCAAGGTCAGTCATCTTCAATAGGCTTCTGACCCATCGCCAGTTGAATATGTTGTATGAGTTTAGAAAGCCTGGCATTTATCCTTCAAGAGATATTGTGTTAACAAGCTAGATTGATAGACGGACCAAGCAGACAATACCCTTCGGTCAAGGGGTAAATATCAATCGGCTGCTTCTTTGCCATAACAACACATCAAGTCTGAACTGCACGTATAGCATAAGCAATGTCGATTTGCAGTCATTTACTGTATTTTCAACCTCACTGACTTTGACCGTTTGCCGTCAAAATGAATATGGTTCCACTTTGACCCATGGGTGAGGTATACCCAAAGTTTGGTACTAATCCATGGCATGGAACTGGAGATGTAGCACGGACAAGAAAAAGTTAACAGACTGAAGTCGTTATCTCATGACAGGCGTATAAAAACTATAACATTTGAAAAAGATTTTAATTTAACATATATGTAGGATGTTAGTACATGGGTGGAAAGCTGAAAACAGACTTCAAAAATATACTTTTACCCCTGACATCACGATCTGATAGACAGACCTGTCCGGATCATGAGCCATCCCCGTAGCTTTTCACTTTTTGTTAGGTCAATCCCAGCTGAGCCCATAAGATTTGACACCAACAGCAGAGTGGTAGGATTCACCCTGTCTGTCGGGCCTGTTATGAATGGTATTATTCTTTTTGCTATAATCAAATTTTAGTTATTGCAATATCTCTGAGGATTACAGATATGCTCCAAATTCATACTAGACATGCTAGAAGCGTATTCAAGTTGACCAACCTTGATCTATTTTATCAAGGTCAAAAGCTAGTTTATATGATAAGTTGTAGCTCTAGCTTTTCCACATTGGGATATGCAACTGGTGATGAATCATTTTATTGAAGATGGTCGTGATCTATTTTTTCTAGATCAAATTCAAGGTTTTACAATATTTTATGAAGGATCTTACATGTTGCTAGACTCAAGACTGATGTCTGTGAAGTTTTAGGTTCTGTAGTCAAAGGTGTGCATGAGTGACTATTGAAGCCCAAAAGGCTCTTCTTTTGGTATTTGTGTGGTTTTTGATTACAATATTTTTCTGAGACACATATGCCCATGTGTGGTGGTGTAAACTTCAAATGTATACTAGCCGTATGGTGTTTAATATTTTGCTGCTTTTGGAACGAGAAAATTGTTTTCTGCTCAAACGGCTGATGAACTAAATTTATCTGACGTAACAAAGTCTCCACTATACCCACCACATTGAGCTATAGCATGCCAGGTGTGGGTGAATGGATGACCTCATAGATTGAGTCGAGTGGGTGGTTGCTTATTTCATTCTCAGAAAACTCCAAATTAAAATAACCATAATTTTGTTAATTGGACAGTGTTGGGCGGTATAACCTTATTGAATTTGAGACGCTAAATCTAAGAATAATCAATCTTATGAAAAAATCCCTGATACACTGCATATCTACTTTTTTGGTATGATAAACAGATAGTGCATGCTATGGGGTGTGATATCACAATTTGCCATCTCTCGACAGGTGATATTACACCCCGCAACATGCATTATTTATATATTGTCCAGGCTCTGATTGGCCGACATACCTGGAGAATACATACATCATCTTATCCTGAATCTTGAACAATTCTATACATTTAACATTTCTTTTCTACCATTTTGTCATCTTTTCTTTCTGGCAAATTTGAAGCACTTTGTGATTGAATAAATTACTATTGAATTTACCTTACATGCTTAATTGGGTGCAGTGGAGGCAGGTGTTATTTCTAATGTCATTGTTTTGTATACAGAAAATGATTCAAATGGGAACCAGGAGAAAGTAATTCCATTGAATATGCGGATGTGTGGTCCTCCTGGAGTCGAAGATGTCCGACAGACGAGTCCTGTTTTGACATGTACTACCACCACTACCATAACCGGGACTGCTACTACAGATAATATGGACTTTGAGAGACTTAAACGTAAGCGAGACAAATGCATGACAACGGTGGCACTCAGATCTTGATCTCGGCCAATAGCTGCCAACTTTGAAATGACAATCAGAAATTTTTTGTTCAGTAATTTTCCTTGAGTACAGAAGATTTTTTGGACTTGATGCCATATCTGGAAACTACTGCAGCTGGACTAAAAAAAAAAAAAAATACAACAAATACTGAAGAGCAATTCAGTTGTAATCAAATGATGCATATTTGGCAAAGTTAAAGAATATTTTTAGATTGAGGTCAAAATATCTCCTGAAGGATTACAGCCACTGCCAGGCTTCCCAAATTCCTACCATATGTACAGCTGCTCAGTTTGATAAAAATAAAACATTAATGTCACTATGCTATCGAGTCTGAAATTGTCCTCGACCATATCTTTCATGTCTACTGCTTACTGAATTGAAAGAGAACCTACTGTCAAAATAACGCAGCCAGCCAATCAGGGAAGCTTCTTGTGTACTAAGAGAGGAAATTAACATTTCTTAGATGTGGACAAGACTTCCACAGATGCAATGAGGTTGTTAAATCAACTTATTTCATGTAGATTTCTTCCAGACTTAGACCACCGTCTTTATAGTTGGGCAATTTAGAGGGGCTCACAAAGCTAGGGAGCAGATCCTGGATTGGTGTATGTCCAGAATTTGTCGTTAGACCCAGCAGCAGAGTGACAGTTGTCATATTTTTAGTCAGACGGTCAGACTGCTGTCTCATTGAAGATGTCGGACCTTGACTTTCTGTGCCCACATAGTTTACCAAAATTTACTGGTGGTAACAAACTCACCTGATTTAGTCCACACATGCACCAATGATGTATCCAATTAATGCGATGTATGCGATGTATGCAATGTATTGTTGAAGACCAAATGTTTACAGTGTTTGTGACAATGTACACCTTGATAATGCAATGACATTCTAGCTTCACCTCCAGAGCAATAAAAGAAGTTGTCATCCATGAAATAGCCTTGTGTTAAGGATTCTGAGCCCTCCTGGACACACTTTTACACACCCTCTAGAAGTTGTCTTTATACAGCTGAAAGTTGAAGTTGTCTTCTACAGGAAATGATGATGTGAGTTACGATAAGTTGAATACTTTTTTGAAAATAGCGATTTAAAAATAAGGCTAATTTTTTCAAATTATTTAAAAAAATAAAATTGAATATTTACAACCTGCAGATTTACAGTAAACACATTTATATATGTGGAATCCTTAAGAAATGCGCTTTCAACAAATATATACATTACCATAGATATAGCGTACTTTTAGCGGTTTTAAGACAAATTCTAGAGTGTGTAAAAGTGTCTGCAGAAGGGGTCAGTATCCTTTAATTCTCTCCAGTGGAGAATACCTGCCAAAGATCAGGTTAAAGCCGGATCCTTCAGATCTTTACACAAATATCTGAGGGGTTTCTAGCACATGAAACTATTTTTCATAACTTGTCCTATCTTACCAGATGATCACAAAGAAGAGACCTCACCAGTGAATCCTACTTGTATTCCGGAAATCAGTTCCACTGTGCAAAATAATCCAAATACAGAGTCAATGTGGACAACTCCAGGTGATTCTTGTCTAATGACGGATACTATCAAAGGTAGGTGTACTGTACATATAGATCTGCAATAATCTAATCTGTCATAGATTCTGAATTCTGCTTTCTCCCTTCATTCATAAAATTCTTATTTCACCCATGGATATTATTAAAGTTTATTTTCCGTCTTATTTCTAAAGTTCTGATTTCTCTCTTTCTGTTAATAAGATTCAAATTTCTGGCTGTAAAGGTTATTTATAAATGTTCTATCATGGTTATTTATAAATTCTGATTTCTTTTCTTGCTTATTTATGGAATTCTCATTCTTCTCTTGATTATTTAGGAAATTGTGAGTTCTCTTCATTGGTTATATCTTTCAAAGTTCTCATTTGATCACAAGATTACGAATTCTACCTTGCATATTTATAAATTCTGATTTATCTCTTGAATTCCCCTCTCTTGGTTTATGTATGGAGTTCTGGTTTCTGTCTTGGTTATTTAAGATATAAGGAGTTCTCTGTGTTGGTTCTTAAGGATAGCTATCCCCTTAGAGGCAGTTTTTGCATCCCTGTGACAATTTGTCGTCTGTACCAATAAATATACAAGATAACCATAATAAACTATATATTTTATGAAAGCATACATCGTAGGGATTCCAACTATATGCTTTGTATAACCGACGCTGCTACTGTGTA
The DNA here is from genome assembly GCA_036873755.1 of Hanleya hanleyi. Classification (NCBI taxonomy): domain Eukaryota; kingdom Metazoa; phylum Mollusca; class Polyplacophora; order Lepidopleurida; family Hanleyidae; genus Hanleya; species Hanleya hanleyi. The sequence goes on from JAVTVY010028547.1 coordinate 86,981, forward strand.
GAAAATATTCCAATTTTAAAAAATTAAAATGAAAACAATAGCATCCATTTTTCAATTGAAATTTCATGAAAACTGTTGGTCTTGTTTCAACTTTGATGGTATACCTTGATAGGAGACAATTCGAACTAGTAAATTTTATCTCATTTTTTAAAATTTTTGCCTGGTTTTGTTTTTATAGCTATTTTACTAAAATAAATTGAAAAAAACGTACTATTTTACCTTCGTTTGTCTTAAAAGTTGAATAATTAAAAAACTAATCCGAACTTACAAAAAGTGAGATAAAGTTTACTAGATCACCTTATAAGTAACAAGCATACCAAATTTCAAAAGCGTAGCATGGATACTTTCCGAGAAATAAACGTTTAAATCTCGGATTTTGTACAAAAATGAAAGGCTAGAAATCGGGCAAAATGTGTCCAGCTATACATCTGATGAATTAATCCAAATTTTTTGCTTGAATTCTATTGTCAAATACATTTTTAATCTGTCTAATGGGACCTACTCAAATTCTTGTTTATTCTGGATAACTATTACACTAAGTTTTTTTCATCAAGGCGGTTTAAAGTCCAATTCAAACTTTAAAAACTTGTTCAGCTGAGAATTGTTCACACCTGTGTAGATCACTTCACAGCGGGTGTCTGAGTGAAGTGTCACTGTTATAATTAGAAACAAAAATATGGATGTTTGCATGATTTTGATCAGAAGGGGGTAGATTAATGTGAAGAAGTAGGACTAATAGATAATTAGCTTACCATAATACTGCGGAAATGAGTTATGGAAAGGGAAATTTAACAGACAAAAATAATAGTAGCCAAGCCCAAGCTAAGATAATCTGTTTAATTGTTCCAGTGCCTCGGAAACTAAATTTTTAAACCTAGTATTGAAGCACTTCTTTTTATAATTTTGATTTCATTTTTTCACCAAATGTTAGAGGAAATAGTGAATATTTGAATGCAGAAATAAAAAAAAATGACCAATTTTGACCCTCTATCCTTAATATCATTTATACGGAGTTATCTCTTGATTTCTGAAATTTTGAGTTTTCTGTGTTATGTGATTCTGATTTCTCTCTTAGTTATTTATGCTTTCTTTCTTGATTATGTATTACATGTACTTTGATTTATCTGGTTATTCATGAGCCCTTTATGTATAAATAGTGTCTTGTATAGGCCATTTATCAAATTCTGAGTTCTTAAGATACATGTAAGCTAATCCTTTGATGAAACAAATTGTCTTTTTCTTCGACTTAAGTTATTATTATTTTTTGTCCAACTTTTCCATATAAATTTGTGTTTTTGTAGGAGTTGAATCACAATACTCCCTGAATATTGATATGAATGTTTTGTGTGAGATCCGCAGTCTTCAGTCTTCTTTGATGTCCAAGTTTGATGGCCAAATCAAATTTGATTTCCAGGTCAAAATCAGAATGTGTTTAATATGTTTGATATCATATCAAAGGAGTTTTATGTCTGATATTAGTCTGAATTTGATATGTTTGTTCTTTTTTCGAAGTCCAGTTAATATTGTCACCAATATCATGTGATGTGATGATTTGTTTGTTTGTCTCTCGCAGGTTTGCGTATTCCTAAGCCTGAACACAGGTGTTTGGCAAGTTAATTAGCTGGGGGGTATCGTCAACAATAGATCGGACAAGGTGACTCACTTCAGTACGACCTCCTGTCGATCATCCATATACATTTTCACAGAAATTAGCCTACCTCTATATTTCACCTCCTATTTTATTCTTTAGAGGTTAATTCTTCATGCTACCTTCCAAACATTCTCATAATCCATCTATTATGGGTGGTAAATCGTCCAAACACTCTGAATTTTAGCATCCAGACAACTTCCGTTACAACTTCGGCCAAACTCGGCAATCTCCATTTTCTTGCAGCGCCGATATCAACCCTGGATATATTCACGGTATTTATCCAAACAGATCTCTACCAGTGCAAACGATCTCTACCATCTGTACAACCATCTCCACCAGCTAATATTACAGGTTTATGAGCAGTGATATATAACAAATAAAATTATGAAATGGATGGAATTAAAAAATAATCAGAAGTAGAGATCTGTTTGAATAAGCACTGTGATATTGCAGCCGCTCCGGAAAAAAGTGGGCGTGACCGCAACGGCGAGACTTGAATCAGGAAACTGAACGGAGATTGTCGAGTTGACCGAAGTTGTAACGGAAGTTGTCTGAACGCCAAAATTCAGGGTGTTTGGACGATTTACGGCCCATAATTGATGGATTATGAGAATCTTTTGATGGTAGCATGAAGAATTAACCTCTAAAGAATAAAATAGGAGGTGAAATATTGAGGTAGGCTAATTTCTGTGAAAATGTATACGGATGATCGAGGGGATGTCGTACTGTAGTGTGTCACCTTGTCTATTCTATTGTTGACGATACACCCAGCTTGCCAAATACCTGTGAGCCTGAATGTGATATGTTTGTATAAATGTAAATCTGTTTGGATTCCCATAAATTTTGATGAACAGCAAGTCCTGAGTGACAGATTTGTGTCTGTATGACATTTGTTTGTTATCATGTCCAATCGTATGTTTGTGTCTCCCTGAATGTCGATATGTTTGTTTTCCTGTCAGATCCTGTGTATGTGTCGGACAGTACTGTGAATGTTGATATGGTCTGTGTTTCCATGTCAGATCCCAGTTTTGTGTCTGAACATAGCCTAAAGAGAGTAGCAATGGCTCTTGTGTCCACCTCATGTCAGTCTGAGATTTCCTCCTTCACGGCTCGCAGGATCTGTATGGCTATCATACAGGTAAGATTATTACAAATATTATCTTTCGATTGCGTGTTATGCAGTTCACAAGAAAGTTTATTATTCAACAATTGTGGGATAGCAGATTTTCTTCTGAAAATTATCTCAAAATCCTGATTGCAAATGAGGATAGTTTCATTGATTAATTATTATATTAGAGTTCTATTTTAATGGTGATATACAAAGGTTTTTAGATTTTCCATGTTTATATAGGTTGAATAATGATGGAAATATCAGTCATATCTACTTTGCTTGGTTTATTTTGAAGAATTTTTCTGCTAAGAGCTTCCAGAAAGCTCACATTTATTGCAAACCCTCATCACTTATCTTTCCTTGATTGTGTTTCATGTCAGACCAGCCCCTTCTCCTCCCTTCCATGCCTAATAAGACTGAAATTTAAAAGTAGTGACGTCAGACCAGGTGGTCTGGTGTGATGTCACAAACTAGCATCAAATGAGGGCAGATAAACAATGCTTATTTCATTTTTGAACTCGACCGGGCCAATTTTTTTAGCACTTCCCAAAGCTACTCGGAGACAAAATACTTCAAATAAAATAGTTAGGCTCATAGTTCCATCATTAACTAACCCATGAAGAATATAAAAATGAAAATATGAAAACCTTCGCATTTCACCTTTAAAGTGAAAAACATAAAACATAAACAGGTTGCTTGTTTCAATATTGTTAGTTAGTTAATTAATTAATTTAGAAGATTCGCTTTCAATTTATTTGTACATTGTTAGAACAGATTATCAGTTGATCGTCTAAAACAACCCAGATTTCAGGCTCTTGCACCAAAATTATGTAAAATGCAAAATTTCTTTGAAATGCAGATTTCAGTAGAATTAAATAAAGTACCAGAACAGGTAGACTGGATATACATAATATCTGTTCATCTCTGACATTCCAGAAAGAGAAAGAAATGACAATTGATGACCCACAGCACAGATTTATACAGGCCATTTTAGAAGCGTGTCGGCTACATGCCAAGCCATACATGGAGCAGCCTATCCCTGGCATCATTCCACTCATCAATTTTGTGGGCCTGATGTACCGCAGTGAGGACATGCACAAATCTGTGGGGGAGGACATGGCGGAGGTCTTACAGGATCTTCTCTGTGTCGAACTTCATCACCTGAGACACTTACATGAGGTACATTTCATCATACGTCATATTTACCTTGTTTCCGGGGTCATTCAAGAGCTGATACAGCTTTTGAATTTAGGTACCTAATTTAGAGACTCCCTGATTCGGGTTATCTAGTTTGAAATTCTATAACATGGAACCTATATACTGCTGAATTTGCATCAAATAGCTGGAGAAGACCAGGTATTAGAGGTATTTGGTGATTTTCAAAGAATCAAAATTAGGGCAGATTTTGCTATCTGGGAGATTTGTCAGCTATTATTCGAGGGCTAATTAGAACTTGAAACGTTAAAAACTCCTAATCTAAACACAAGAATATAAGTTATAACGAGTACGATAATCCCTCCAATAATTCAGTCACAGGAAGTGAAATTTCCCACCATAAAATCTGAGATGATCAAATTTATTAGAACACATCGAATGGTGACAAAATGGTTGAAAAGCATGCATTTTAGGCATTATTTCTGTGTTATTTCAGTGATTTTAGAGGGTGATCCAATTTATTAGAACCACTGATTAAATTTTGTTCTCATAATTGGGGGTGATTGAATTTTGATAGGGGGATTGAGTTATTAGAGGGATTACCCTACACATACATGTGACTACATATCCAAGTCTGCCGCTATAAAGCTACCGTACATGTTTGAAAGAAATTTCTACTGGAGATGAAATACACCTTTTCATGTTAAATATTGCATCAATGCTGTGTGTTTGATAAATACAAAATCTTCTGCTTACCTTTATTTGCTTTGGGAGTTACAGCCTATTCTGATCACATTTCTTCATGGGCTTGCTTTACACTATCCTGATTTGACACAAATCTTGTTCTTTTATGTAGGTACTTAGTTATTGTTTGAGGAGGGAGGTGTATGTATTGTTTGGCAGGGGTGGTGGGGGACATTCGGTTTTGTTACGATAAGGTACAAATTGGCATATGCACTTTCTCCATTTCCCCTCAAAAGCATGTACCCGGCCAACGCCGGAGTACCAAGTCTCACTCACTCCATAACTAAAAACGCATCAACCTTAATTCTCTCTCTCTCTCTCTCTCTCTAAGTAAAGCTTCCCTTTCCCAACCTGGGTTACGGAGCCCCACTCAATGTCTTTTCAGGTAAGCCCCCCTCGAAACAATACCCTCGTATATTCTTGATGCTTCATGCAGCACTTATTGAATACATTTTCTCTGGAGAACATATCCTCATCCCTGGAGTACCGAGCGGAACCCCTGCTCTGTCGCCTGAACTAAGCCTCGCTTGACAACATACCATCATATATTCAAGGAACTTAACGTCGTGCTGCACGTATTGAACCCATTCATTGCCCTCAGGAGAATGTCCCCACCACCGGAGTAGAAAACACCACCTTCTATCTCCTGAACTAAGCCTCGCCAGACCCCATACCTTCATATATTCTAAGAACATCTCATTTATGTCTGATTGTGGATTAGCCTGATTGATGAGTAATCTTGCTCTTTTTATGTTGGCTATCGTGTGCATTGCATATTTTCATGTTTGCTGATATATTATCCTCTTGCTGCATTTTGCTTTCCGTCTGTGCTTTGGTGGTGTTACCATTACCTATTGCTTGCTTTCCTTGCATCCCTAACAGGCTCAGCATCTTTATTCCATCCTGCATAAAACGGCGACAAGGCTAGAAAGAGACATTCCAGATAAAATGGCCGCCCTGACTAATTCGGTACGCAATGTTTTCCTCACCCTCACAGCAATGGATGCCGTCAAAGATGTGCTTCTGGATATTATAGAGGCCATGGCGGGGAGATGGAGTGGCAGAACAACACACATGTCATTTACACACGACACCTGGACAGAACAATGAGGCTTACATTTGCCTTACAGAAGAAAATCTAGCTATCTAGGCTGAACATGTTGTTATACAATGTTACATGTGCCTTAAAATTGTTAATGTACATGTGCCTTAAAATTGTTAATGTATTGTCAGCCTTTGAAAACAATTCTATTTGCTATAAAGAATGACATATAGCTTTCGAATATCAACTATCGATGCACAGATGTTAACTGATTGATAATTAATGTGCGTCTAAATCTCTACAGCGCAGTCAGTTGATGTTGGTTTCAGGATGATATTGATTGGCGCAATATATCCTAATGCTCCATTCTCTCAACTGTGAACACCATATATCTTAGCAGTGCTCCAAGATGTTAAATATGTTAAAAGTTCAGCAAATCCTTAGTAGATACATAAACAAATTCCAATGCTTAGCATCTACCAGTGCTGGGATATATCTCATCCCCTTACAAACTGTACACCAGTGCTTCAATAGAATTGAATGTTAATTAATATCTCAAAAATCAAATCGGCTACGTGAAGCATACAGAAGTTGATAAATTTTCCATGACTTCAGTTCGCCGAATGTTGATGTTCCTTGAAAGGAAGCATGGCTTTCAGCACACACAAATGTTGATATGAAGAGCAAAGGTCTTGTTGATTGCCAGTAAACATAATATACTGAATAATTTTTATACACTTCGTCTGCTCGCTATTGTTAGTGATCTCCACAAAAATAGTGATATTCGATTATCACTAATTTTGTGGCATACACAATATGCACATAAATGCAAACAGTAGTACTGGAGGTGTAACAGAGGATACAAATATTCAGGGGCCCAGTAAAAAGTTCCCGTTAACAAGGTCACATGTACGAATATACATATTTAAGCTCCCAAAGCTGTGTGACTGGCAGTTCAAACTGCATGTATATGTCTTTCAAATTTGTGACTGACATTTTAAGCTGTATGTCTTCCTAATGTTTGATTGGTGATTTAAACTATATGTATGTCTTCCAGATTTGTGTCTGGTAGTTTGAACTGTATGTCTTTCTAATGTGTGATTGGCGATTTAAACTATGTATATGTCTTCCAAATTTGTGATTGTCAGTTTGAACTTTGCCTCCTGAATGTGTGACAGGCAGTTTAAATTACATGTATATGTCTTCCAAATTTGTGACTGGTAGTTTGAGCTGTATGTCTTGCTAATGTGTGATTGTCAGTTTAAAATACAAGTATGTCTTTCAAGTTTGTGCTTGTCAGTTTGAGCTGTATGTTTTCTGAATGTGTGACTGATGGTGTAAAATAAATGTATATTTTCTTAATTTTTGACGGGTGGTACTTTGAAAATGTATGTCTTTCATATTTGTGATGGACTGATAGTTTGAGCTGTATGTCTTCTAAGTTTGTGACTGGTATTTTAAACTCTTTCTTCCAAATGTTGGAACTGACAGTCTAAATTACACATCTTCTAAATTTGACTTCACCAATGAAAATGTGTTTTATCTGAACCATTTCTTGCATTTGTAACTTGTGTCAGTTGGCATCATAGAGAGTGTCATCGCAAATGTATATTTTATATGCATGTGGCAGTTGAAATCCTACTTGTTTCATTCAAAATGCATCCTATTTAAAGGAGGGAATTCCGTGACGTGAACTGAACTGAACATTGCAAGTTTAACCGGGAGTGACGTGTTAATACTGTCATGTGTGCTTGGATATTGTGACTGGTAGTTTTAACCTAAAGTCTTTTGTTCTTAATGTTTTGTTGTTTTTTTTGTGTTGTTTTTTTTTGTGTTTTGCTTCTGATTGAATGTTTAAACCAAGTCTTTCATCTCATTTGCTCATACTTGATCTTCAGATGACTTGTACTTGACTTGATGACAGTTAAAAAAAAACACTCGGATACCAAAGATATTAAGTTTGCATAGTTTGAATCTTCCACTGGTGTGCATTATAATAAATTGTTTTATATTTTATGATCAAAGTTGATGTTTCCTGACAGAAGGAGCAAAGCCGTCCAAATATTGCCCCGCATTCTCATTGTTTGTAAAAAAATTTATGAAAATTATTGTGCTAGTTTGGTTATAATTCGAAAAATGAGTCTCTCTCTTCTCTTTACATACTATTTCATTCTCAGCACATGAACATATACCCAATATATCTTAATTTGTTAAGAGAATATTTCTTCAATATACAGTGTATCTTTGGTCAGAGATTATCTGTCCAATATCTTTGGTAAGAGAATATTTATCCAATATATGTTTGTTTAGAGAATCTCTATCCAATATATCTTTGGTAAGAGACTATCTATCCAACATATCTTTGGTCAGAGAATATCTATCCAACATATCTTTGGTAAGAGAATATCTATCACATATATCTTTGGTCAGAGAATCTCTATCCAACATATCTTTGGTAAGAGAATATTTATCCAATATATCTTTGGTTAAAGAATCTATATCTAACATATCTTTGGTAGGAGAATATCTACCCAACATACATTTGGTAAGAGAATATCTATCCAACATATCTTTGGTAAGAGAATGTCTATCCAATATATCTTTGGTCAGAGAATATCAAAAGAATCTCTATCCAGTATATCTTTGTTTAGTGAATCTCTATTTAACATCTCTTTGGTAAGAGAATATTTATCCAATATATCTTCGGTTAGAGAATCTCTATCCAACATATCTTTGGCAAGAGAACATCTATCTTATATATCTTTGGTTAGAGAATATCTATCCAACATATCTTTGGTTAGAGAATATCTATCCAACATATCTTTGGTAAGAGAATATCTATCTTATATATCTTTGGTTAGAGAATATCTATCCAACATATCTTCGGTTAGAGAATATCTATCCAACATATCTTTGGTAAGAGAATATCGATCCAATATATCATTGGTAGAGAATCTCTATCCAATATATCTTTGGTTAGACAATCTCTATCCAACATATCTTTGGTAAGAGAATATCTATCCAACATATCTTTGGTTAGAGAATATCTATCCATCCAACATATCTTTGGTTAGAGAATATCTATCCAATATATCTTTGGGTAGAGAATATCTATCCAACATATCTTTGGTAAGAGAATATCTATCCAACATATCTTTAGTAGAGAATATCTATCCAATATATCTTTGGTTAGACAGTCTCTATCCAACATATCTTTGGTAAGAGAATATCTATCCAACATATCTTTGGTTAGAGAATATCTATCCAATATATCTTTGGTTAGAGAAAATCTATCCAACATATCTTTGGTAGAGAACCTCTATCCAATATATCTTTGGTTAGACAATCTCTATCCAACATATCTTTGGTAAGAGAATATCTATCCAACATATCTTTGGTAAGAGAATATCTATCCAACATATCTTTGGTAGAGAATCTCTATCCAATATATCTTTGGTAAGAGAATATCCATCCAACATATCTTTGGTAAGAGAATCTCTCCAATATATCCTTGGGTCAGAGAATATCTATCCAACATATCTTTGGTAAGAGAACATCTATCCAACATATTTTTAAGAGAATAGCTATCCAACATATCTTTGGTAAGAGAATCTCTATCTAATACATCTTTGGTGAGAGAATATCTATCCAACATATCTTTGGTTAGAGAATATTTATCCAATATATCTTTGGTTAGAGAATCTCTATCCAGCATATCTTTGGTAAGAGAATATCTGTCTAATATATCTTTGGTTAGAGAATCTCTATCCAGCATATCTTTGGTAAGAGAATATCTGTCTAATATATCTTTGGTTAGAGAATCTCTATCCAACATATCTTTGGTAAGAGAATATCTATCCAATATATCTTCAAATGGTTAGAGAATATCTATCCAACATAGCTCTGGTAAGAGTTTGATTCATTGGTTGATGTGATAAGCCACATTTCATAAAGTAATAACCTTGATGTACATGTTTCGTACTTCCATTAACTATATTTTTTGCTTTAAGTGTAGTAAAACAACTGCACAGCCATCCAACAATTTAAGGCATTCAGCCAATTCCTAGACCTGTGAGAGAGTTATGATTATATTTTGGCTGATCCTGCTCCAGTTCTGTGGGAAGGAAAAATCTTTTGTCTATATTCATTCTGCAAGATCCTACTCAATATGTCGGTCGTTAAATGTAATCTGCTGAAATAATTGACGTTATTGACACTTTATAGTGCAGTAAGAGAGAATGCTTTTTACTTCTAGTATATACATGTAGTTAGTTATTCACTCAATGGGTGCTAGTACTCTTGATGATAGTCATATTAGTAGTCTAGTTATTAGTTCTTAGTTTAGCTCATGTCTAATCTTTATTTTTTCAAGCCTTAAAAATGTGTCATTCCTTTGTCATATTGGTAGCCTAGATGTTAGGTGTAGTTCATTAGCTGTTAGTCCTTTGCAGTGCATCATCAGGCAGTTTTTGCTGTTTCTCAAGGTAGTAATTGTGTGACTGTTATATCAGTGGTATTGTCACTCAGGCAGAAGTTAATTGCTAGGTGCTAATTCGACAATCATCACAGACATTGTCAGTCTTCCATAAGAACATGAAGAAAGGCTATATTCACCAATGGAAAATGAACTTCTTATGAATGACACTGAAGATGGATTCTGGCTCTTATCAGTCCAGTCGTCTGTGTGAGTGTGCAGTAAGTTTCAGAGAATGGTCAGACTCTGTTTGCTTTTGGTAAGTTCCATCTCTCACATGTGATGCTTCTTAGTCTTATATCAGTAAAAAGAAAGTAGTAGATTAGATGGAGATATTTTGCCAGAATATCAGATGTGTAACAAAATGTGCTTCCTTTCAAGTGACATTGTAGTCCAGCCTCTACATTACCACCTTGTAATGTAGCTATTTATGCTTTTGCTTGACCTTAAGATGGCTGTTTATTTTGTGTTATTTCTCAGTTTGGTCTCTGTCATATTGTAGTCACTTAGTTGCAGTTATATGAAAATAATTTGCTCCACTATCAGCAGGGAGAGATACACATGCTTTTAGTCTTTCATTACAGTCCCAATCATAAGAGCCACTTGCCTTTAGTTCTACCTGGAAGTCATTCACTGGACTATGGGCAGGTGCTTTGTGTTCAGTATTCCAGAAATTTAGGTGCTATTCCTGTCTATATTCATCAACTTAATGCCAGTTCTAGTCTTGTGAACTAAGCTGTAGCTTTAATTTGCTGGTTGTACTTGTGATATATTTGGATGAGATTGGATTAGAAACAGGATATATTTACTTTAAGTTTACTCTTGTGTATTACTGGTCTATCCTGGTGTACATATGTTTCGCAAGAAGAATGCTCTTATACCTCATGTGCAGTCAGTAATTGTCTTCTATTTCCATGACCGACAAAGAATTATTACAGAGGATTTTATAATAGTTTACCAAGATATCTTTCAGTGACAAGAAATTACAATTTACATGCTTAGACTGAATCAAAACATCACATGTAACTTTGTACCTCCTATCTGAAGTTGCCAGCTTTTAATAATATGTTCATTTCATTTGGCATGTTTCTATGATTCTCATTGGTTGAGTGGCTCTTTGAAAGCCCATCACCCAATCAGATATGAGCATGACAGTCAAAATTAACTTCCAAATTTGGAACTTCAGACACAACAAAACTGTTCAATTCCACACTTCCTAGAGCAACATCATTTGTTTGTAAACATCACATCAGCCACAAATGGTAAACTATTATGAAATCCTCTGAAAAGGCCTTACCATAGAGCAGATATTTGACATTCATGCATAATCAGTGGTCGATATGGTCTTACCAAACTACAAGTGCGTGTACTGTTTGGTGTAGTTTGTTTGCCATCAATTAACTGATAAAGCTCAATATCTTGCCAAAATGACTGTATTCAGTCTGGGAATGAAAGATACATTCCATGGATACCGGTACATCCCTCGATTTGTTCTCAGTAATGGGATTTTGGGATCAATTCTGTCATATCAGTTCTTATACAGGTTTGCATTATAGTATGTTAATTGGGATATAAGAGTATATATATATACTGTTGGATTTAATTGTTATCAATTCCTTATCAATCTGATTGAGAAATTGTTAGAGCAATGTGTTAAAATTTGCCTCCGCTTTAGCCCACTGAACAAATTGTTGACATCTGCCAAGCACAGCACTTCACAAATTGAGTGGCGAATCTGTGGATCAGTAGATACATTACTAGTGTGATAAGATGAATGGAAGTAATTTTTCATTTGTTGAATTTTTGTGTCAGTGATTGATTTTAGATTCATTTTAGGATTCATTACCTGTCTGTATAAATGATATCATATGCAATGTATTTCACAATTGTTGTTATGTGCCAATAATATTACAATAAACCGTCATAATTTTACACAGAAAAGATTTCTTGACTTTATTTCTCCAACCACTGGGTGAGTGAGTGAGGGAGTGAATATGATTTGGCGTTGCTTTCAACTATATTTCAGTCATATCACAACGTTGGGTCCTATTCCTTTTCACACCTGTCTGCATTATGATCAGATGCCTGTATGTAACAGAAATCACACATGGGTAGACAAAATGCTGATCTAGCAATCTGATATGTGACAAATGAAATGTACTATGTATAATTGTGTTTGCTTGCATTAGGAGATAGGTGGTGAAAATAAGCCATGTCGGTGTTTCAGCTGAAGCTATATTCCACCATGACAGTTCTGCAGGCTTAGGTGGGAAGCACTATAGGCCTACATGCTGACTTATACATTCAACATATGGTGCGGAAGTTTGAACACACAATTTTGCCAAAACATGTAGTTTCTAAGAAATCCCTAGTAAAACTATGAAAAGAGGACATGAGGAGTTATGAAAAACTATGATTTTTTTTTCGGAGAAAGTGTGTCTCATCCCTTCAAGCCAGCAGAACTGTCATGGCAGCCCGAATGGGCTTGAAATTCAAACTGGCTTATTGCCAGTAAAGATCTGAACCAATTCTTCAAAACACCAAAAAAGTGGCTGGGTTTCTGGATTGGATTGAAGTTGTCAGCACAGGGTGGTTTTGAACTGATTGAACACCCATTACATTTACAATTTGATTCCCAAATCGTAAACCTGCTTTAATTAAATGCCTAATCTCCATTAGGAAGCACAATACAAACCGTAAAAACGGAAGTTAAAACCAAAAGTTATCTCCCCTAGAGGAGAGTTGTCCGCCCCTAGGGGAGCTCTCCCATTCATCCCAGTGGAGTTACTATAAAAGGCTCTGCTCATATCATTCCTATCCTCTTTCTCCTGTTTGTACTCGACCAGTGCACATCAAAGGAAGTGTTGATTCAATACAGCTGTTGTTGTTGTTGTTTCGCCGGATTATATCCTTTACCAAGTTTGACTTGTGTTGTTTATTTCGGAAATTCTTCTTACATTAGTTATGTCCGAGGTTCCGACTTCTAATTCTTGTCGTACGTGTGGGCAAGTTTTGTCCCCTTTGGACTCCCACACGGCTTGTTTTTGTTGTAAAGAGTTGTGTTATCGGCAGACCACGTGCGCCGAATGTGTGTTATGGAACTCGTCGACCTGGAGGAATTATGCCCAGGCTCGACGTGCTTATCTTTTACGTGCGTGTGAAGACCCGTCTATTTCGGAGGTCGACAGACGGGTATTGGAAATTTCCCTGGTCAATGATATGAAATGTAACGAGGATCTCGACCGGGTTGGCTTGGATTTGTCTCATAGTTTTCAAGGTCCAGTTTCTGCCGCGTCTGTATATATTCCTCCGAGTGGCACTGTCCTGCAGGAAGATAATTCTCAGCTGTTAGACAGCTTGACCTGTACCGGTGCTGCATTGTCTGGGGTCCCTACCAAACCCGTTCCATTGTCCGGCTCAACAAAGGCCAGGTCGGTTTTGCCGGAGCGATCCATTGTCTCCGTCAGACAAAAGAATACTTCGCCACATGTTATTTCGCCTTTGCCTATCGGTTTACCACACGTTTCTTCTAAAGAGAAGAAAGCAAATAAACATCGTCGTGTGTCAATTTCTCCGTTGCGGGTTAAATCTAAACATGGTTTATCTAAATCCGTTTCTCGTTTTATGGAGGGTCGTTCGGACCTGCCGTTGAGCGTTCAAGTTGCAGACTTACGAGCTCCGGTTACTGCGTATGTTGATTCATCACATCGTCGTTCCCATACTTCTACACGACGCTCACGTACACCGCAATACCGTTCACGTTCTCGTTCACCGGTTCGGAATTTGATTTCTCCGCGACGTCCTGTTACGCCGCCTTGTCGTTTGTATTCGCCTGTACGTCGTTCTCGTTCGCCGGGGCGACGGTCTCGTTCTCCTATTCGTAGTTCTCGTCCACCGGTTTGTTCTAGTACTATTTTACGGCCTTCCCGTTCGCCGGTACGCCGTTCTCGTACTTTGACTCGACGTTCTCCTACTCCTCCACACCGTTTGCCACGTATTTCGGTCTCACCTTCTTATCAAGATCACCACGTACGTCAGTCGCAGACTCCATTTCTTCATCAATCAGTGGTTCACGGTTTATCATCCTCTCGTCGACGTCATATCACTCGTTCGCCTTCGCCGGTTTCGTCGAGTTCGTCTGATGATTCCTCTTCTTCAGTGAAAAGTTCGGAGGATACGTCAATGATGGCTTTTTCGGTTAAAATGCAGGCGCTTGTAGCGCTGGTTCCGGATATGCCTGCTGCTTCGAACGTTGTTCCGTCTCGTATTAGATGTCAGACAGCGGCGGCTTCTGCGTTCGCGTCTCCGGCGCCTGTAACTCCTCTTTCTTGCGCTCCGTCACCAGCTTGGGAGGATAATTTAGAGAAGTTTGATCATCAATTAGAGGACGACAATAAATTTAAGAAGCCTCGTTTTCGATATCATTATGACATTCATGATAACGTGTTGCCCGAGAAACCACCCAAACGTGATCGGGATTTGAGTCAGATTTCTAAGACATCTAGGTCAGCTCCTCTCGGTATCTATTGCAAAGTGGTGGAGAATGTTCTAGAGATGTTGCAACTAGTGCAACGTGCTTCATCTGTCGTGGATTGGTTTTTGTTGGCTACTTCTCGGATTGCCTTGTATCCTGAATTACGCCTAGACAATGGGTCGACTTCTTTGTCTCCGGGTCGCGTGGCTTATTTGCGTGGTTTTATTGACACCCTCGTTAAGGCTAACAGTCAAGTCATTGAGGCCAGTTCTTTTTCTTATGTTTCGCTTCTCCAAGCGCAACGGAATGCCTTACTTAAGGTGGTCAAGCCGGAGGTTCCATATGTGGTTAAGGATCAATTGCTTCATCAGCCATTATCATCCAAGTTCATTTTCAACAATGCTATTGAGTCCGTCATGCCCGCGGTTCGTGAAGAACGGACCTCTCGTTTGATTGCTGCTGTTGCTCGTCGTCCGGGCGTCGCCACGGATCGTAGACAGAGACGGGGTCGTACTTCCAATACCACCCAACAGGATGGGGGTCCTCGGGGTAATTTTCGTGGCATCGACAAACCTCCACGAGGCCGTGGTCGCCGTTCCTTTCGTGGGAAATCTTCCAAACGAGGTGGACATTCCAACAAATGACTATCCGATTTCCGTGTCCTATCAAGCCGAAGATTTTCATCTACCCGCTTTCCGGTCATTCAGTCATCATGTCGTGGGCGGCCGTCTACAATATTTCTTCGAAAATTGGCGGCTCATCACGGACGACGCCTGGATTATAAGAGTTTTGAAGGAGGGCTTCCTATTCAATTTTCAGTCGCTGCCCAAACTCATCGCTTGGCCTCGTCCCTCCCGTCTGCCAGTTTCCGCAGGTCACTTACAGACACTTCTGTCATCGGTCACCACGCTCATCGACAAGGGAGCCGTCAGGGAGTTACCACGGACCGAAGTCAGCGTAGGTTTTTACAGCCACGTGTTTCTGGTACCAAAGAAAGATTCGGACCAGATGCGGATGGTGATCGACCTCAAGGTATTAAACAAGTTTCATCTCATCACTCCCCCTCATTTCAAGATGCCTACTGTATCATCGATTCGGGCCCGCGTACATCATCGGGATTGGTTGGCCTCAGTCGATCTTCAGGACGCGTATCTTCATATTCCAATTCATCCACGTCATCGCCGTTACCTCCGCTTCACTATCAACGAACGTCGCTTCGAGTGGCAGGTCCTCCCGTTCGGAGTCAACATCGCCCCCTGGTTGTTTACCCGTATCACCTCACCAGTCATGGCATTTCTACACCTGCGAGGTATTCAAATCGAGGTTTATATCGACGACATCCTCCTGTGGGCTGCGGACGAGTCCCGTCTCAACGCGCAAGTCCGGTTCACTCTGCTTGTTTTACGTCATCTGGGATTCATCCCTCATCCTCTAAAGTCGGAGTTGGTCCCGGCGCAAATTCGCCGATACATCGGAGCAGTATTCGATACTTGTCTACAACTGGTATACCCTCCAGAGGATCGTTGGAACAAGATTCAGCTGCTGATTCTAAAGTTTTTGTCATCAACGTCACGGACACGTCAGCAGTGGCAAAGTTTGGTGGGTTTACTTACTTCCACACAGGACCTTACTCATTACGGCCGCCTGCAGGTGCGGCCTCTGCAGTATCATCTGTCTCCTTACCTACAGACATCTTCCCTCAACCCGGCGGTGCCGGTATTGACGTCTCTACATCCACATCTGATTTGGTGGCAGTCCCGGCACAACGTCATGCAGGGAGTACCATTCCGGTTTCCGGCCCCGGTTCACCATCTTTACACCGATGCTTCCGAGACCGGCTGGGGTGCCCATCTGGACGACTTGGAGGTGTCCGGCAGATGGTCAACGTTGGATGCCAGACTTCACATCAACCTTCTGGAGATGAAGGCAGTCATCCTGGCGGTTCAACATTGGAGTCAACGTCTCATGAATTTGTCTCTTCTCATCGCGACGGACAACTCCACGGTCATTGCCCACATCAACAAGATGGGTACCACCCGATCGCTATCAACGTTTCGTCTGGTGTAGGATCTGTACGACTGGGCTCTCATTCATCATTGTCATCTCCATGCTCGCCATGTTCCGAAGTCGGCTCAATGTCTTAGTGGACAGCCTGTCTCGTCCAGACACCATTCTTCAGACCGAGTGGCAACTTCATCCGGAGGTGTTCCAGCAGATCTCCAGCGTCTGGGAGTCACCCTTGATCGATCTGTTTGCGACGAGGAACAACGCCCAGTTAGCCCTTTTCGTCAGTCCGATTCTGGACCCTCAAGCCTTCGCCATCGACGCTCTGTCAATCAACTGGGACAACTTCCTAGCTTATGCCTACCCACCGATGGCCCTGATTCTGGAAGTTCTTCAAAAGATTTCTCGACACGACTGCATCATTCTGCTCGTAGTGCCGTGGTGGCCTCGTCGTCAGTGGTTCCCGGTTCTGGTCCCGCTTCTCACTGCCCCGCCACGTTGTCTGCCAGTTTGGCCCAGCCTGTTACGTCAACCGCACGGGTTTCTCCATCACAACCCACGGTGGCTCAACCTACACGTCTGCAGACTATCCAGAATGCACTCTCAGTCCAAGGATTTTCAGCAGAGGTTGCACGGACGATGGTTTCAGCCAATCGATCTTCCACATCGCAGCTCTATCAGGCGAAATGGGCCTATTTCGTCTCCTGGTGCCGAGAACATGATGCCGATCCCGACTCTGCCTCTGTTTCCCTAGTAGCTGACTTCCTCCTTCACCTTCACCGTGATAAGAAGTTTCAAATCAGCACCATTGAAGGGTATCGATCTGCTCTGGCTAGGGTGTTACGTCTTACCTCCGGTACCGACATTAGCCTAAACGATAATATCTCTGCGCTCATTCGCGCTTTCGCGTTACAGTCTCGCCGTACTCGCCAGCTGTTACCGAAATGGGATATCGGTGTGGTTCTGTGTGCTCTGATTCGTCCGCCCTTTGAACCCTTACATTCCGCCTCTCTAAAAGCTGTTTCTTACAAGGCTGCTTTTTTGGCGGCTTTTGCTTTGGCGTCTAGAGTGTCTGAACTTCATGCTCTTGAAAGATCTTCTATGACCTGGATGGCAGATTGGTCTCGCATTTCTTTTCGACCCATTCCGGAGTTTATCGCCAAAAATGAGTCTGTTCGCTTAGGTCCGTGCGCTCAACGTTCGTACTCCATCCCTGTGTTATCAGACTTCGTGCATGGCCTCGAAGACGACCTTTTGTTATGCCCTGTTCGAGCCATTCGCCACTATCTCACTCGTACCGATTCCGCTCGCGGCTCTCGTCGTCTGTTATTTCTGTCCCTTCGCCCGTCTGCAATGCGTGACATTACTAAGAATACCATTGCCGCGTGGTTGAAGAAGACCATTAGATGGTCTTATCAATTGGCCATTGACGCTCCCCCTCTATTGTCTACTGCTTCTTCTCATGAGATTCGTGCCATCGCTACGTCATGGCCTTTATGGAAGAACTTGTCCCTCCATGACATTGTCCAGTCTTGTGCCTGGACGGCAAACTCCACGTTCACCAATTTCTATCTGAGAGATATGTCAGTGCAGTCAGATAGGGTGACCACGCTTGGGCCGCTGGTAGCTGCCCAGCACGTGGTCAAGTAAATTTTCAAAAAAAGGGGGGGGGCGGCATTTTGTATCATCGCAGCAAGTCAGCCAACTTGCTGTATCATCTCATCTCATCTCTCAATCATAACATTTGTCCACATACGACATGATCACCTAAGAAGGAAGAAATAAGTCAGATGGCCGGCCATGGACTCTCAAATCATCAATCTAAGAGGCCTGACACTATGGTGAGTTTAATCTTTACCTTAACTGCAGATTTGCTTGTGTCATTTCAGGTTGAAACTGACTTCCTTCTAGATGATCTCAGCTGGGTCACCTATGCTCAACTCACAAGACAAAGAACTGACACTTGTGAGTATTAATGTTTCTGTTTCAGGTTGCCAGTGTCAGCAACAGAGAATAAAGTACAGAGAGTTGACGATTGCGTAGAGTTGACTCAGGGAGCAAGCGCTGTCAACTCCAACGCATCCTACAAGACCTGTTCAACTTTCAAGGACCAAGTATGGAGAGTTGACATAAGACGGCTTGTGGACTGAGAGTGGTGTGGCTTGGCGCCCTCTAAGCTTCGGGCAGTATACGCTCTCCCCGTTCTTAAGGTCCAGCCAAGTATCTCCCTGTATGCACGGGCTTGCTGGCTATTGCCCCCCCCAGGACATACAGTGCCTACCAAGAAGACCTTCTAGTAGCCTAAGGGGCCCGGGGTATCCTTCAGCTTGGTAGAGTTTGCGTACCGCACCACGAGCACAGCTACATGGATGGAGACACTCAAGATAAGTACAACTGTATCAAATCCATGAATTACCCTTTTACGTCTCTGACCAGGGTTCCACTTGTTGAGTATTAATGTCTCATGTTTATGCCCATGTCTGTGTCATCCCAGCGGTTACTTAGCCTGCTATTGGAGCTACAACAAGGCCGAGGTTCCCACCTCCATATGTTGGTACTGAGGCATTAATTAAAGCAGGTTTACGATTTGGGAATCAAATATTAAACATTTATAAACAATGTTTCTATTTGTTACCAAATCAAACCTGCTTTAATTTAATTGTCCCTCCCTTCCTTCCCCTCACTCCACGGCCTTGCTCACTACAGGTCTCGGTTGGTTACAATGAGAAAGAGGATAGGAATGATGTGAGCAGAGCCTTTTATAGTAACTCCACTGGGATGAATGGGAGAGCTCCCCTAGGGGCGGACAACTCTCCTCTAGGGGAGATAACTTTTAGTTTTAACTTCCGTTTTCTACGGTTTGAATTGTGCTGCCTAATGTAGATTAAGGCATTAATTAAAGCAGGTTTGATTTGGTAACAAATAGAAACATTGTTTATAAATGTTTAATATTTATAAAATAAATCTAGCTACATACCCAAATTTCTGGAATAGAGTAGGGTTACACCCAACAAAGGACCCCTTGTACTAGTGTACAAATTCGTCCCTCGGCAGGTGCACTTGTTTTTTGGATTTTTTTTTTTTTTTTTGGTTGCATCACAGTAATTGCCCACAATGAATGAATAAGATGTCATCCATTTTGTTGTGTTATATGAAATGCAACAAATGGTCTAGTGCATATGGAATAATCAATTATTTTCCATTGGCAGACTCTGGGGAAAATTGGTCGTGTCCAGCAGATCTACCATGACAGTGATCTGAAGGTGGAGGTGTGTGGGACATCATGGACATACAACCCCACTGCTGTAACCAAGGTCGCGTCCTCAGATGGAGCCACCATTAGTAACTCTTCAGGAGGTATGTGTTCATTGGCTCTATCCTTCTCTCACTGCTGGACCAATCAGAATGGCCATACTTGGACAGATCGTATTTGACCACTTTCGATTTGAGCAATTTGTCACTACGCCTGAAGGAGTCCTTAAACTACCCCTCAATCCATCAGACACATTGCTTAACCATTTCAAAGTTGTGGAAACGTTACAGGATCTGACTGATTTTGCAAAACTTTAGGTATTCAAATTATGCATTGAAGTTTATGAAACCTTCAAATCCAAAGAATTCCAAACTGCTCATTTTCCACAAAGCTTTGATTTTCTCGATTGATTTCACTATCATATTTGTGTCACACGCTGAAAAAACATTGTATTACATATGTACATATTATGTATGATTTTGATGAATTCATCACTGGAGAAACTGTTGAGAATGTTGTCAGTGACAGGTGAAATATTGACCCATGGTACCGGCTCATTTGATCACCTAATTTAACATTTAGAGATGCACACCTGTCAAGTAATGCAAATTTATTCTATATTTATGGAAATATTCTGTCACAGTGTTTAACTTTTAAATAATTTTTGTGACTGAACATGTGCACATTAGTTGTTCTGCTGTGACAAGATATGATGTCCATATTAGGTAAAGAACATCTATTCAGGTATCAGGGATGTGCTTTGCAAAAGCATTGCAATTATAGAATATTATATTTAAGATTCCAGTTTCCAATTTTGACTGGATTGTGTTTGATTCTGAAATTCTAATCTTTGTGTTTATGTACTGGTACTAGGACTGAGTGAAACAATCGCTGGAACTGAGTGAACTACTCAATAGAACTGAGTGATGTGTCATTCACCATGTATATATTGTTTCAGAGCGCCTGAGTGCACTGTTGAAGAAGCTGTTTGAGACCCATGTCTCTGGGGATGTGAATGAGGAGCTGGTGAAAGCCGCGGCCAATGGTGACCACGGTAAAGTGGAGGAGATTCTTCAGCGACCTGAAGCTGATGTAAGTGTCCCTCAAAGTTTGACTGCGCTATGACTCCCTCCCACAAGATGGGTTACTGTTTTTGTCTCTCGCAACATAGTAGGGGACTTACAAACATCGATGTTCGTAATTCTGTGATACCGTAATTCTTTAAGATTCCCTTGTACAGACGACAACTCGAGAATGATTTAACTGATCGACTTCAAACTTCGGGTGTGCCTGGACATTGGTCAGAGGATGGTTGGTATTGTTTTTCAGCAGTGTGCATAATCCAATATAGCCGCCTTCAGCCATATTGGATTTTAAGCAATCTGGACAATAACTTGAGAACGATTCAACCGATCTACTTCATACATGCTGAGAAAACGATGGGATTTTTTCCTCAAGGACGTGTGTAATCCGATATGGCCACTGTCAGAGATATTGGATTTTATTGGATTTTAAGCATTGTCCGGACAATAACTGGAGTATGATTCAACTGATCTACTTCAAACAAACGGAGTGCCTTGACATTGGTGAGAGAACGGTTGTGCCTAATCCAATATGGCCGCAGTCAACCATATTGAATTTTGAGCAATTGGATCTTGTCCTTACAATAACTCAAGAACGATTCAATCGATCTAATTCATACATGGGGAGTGCCTTGAACTCGCTGAGAGGACAATTGGGTTTGTTTTTCAAGGACATGCGTAATCCAATGTGGCCACCATCAGTCATATTGGATTTCATTGGATTTTAAGCAGTTTGATCTTGTCCAGACAATAACTGGAGTATGATACAACTGATCTACTTCAAACTTGGGGAGTGCCTTGGCATTGGTGAGAGGACGATTGGGATTGTGTTTCATGGACATACATAATCCAGTATGGCCACCATGCATCAGCGATATTGGATTATATTGCATTTTAAAGTGATCGTAAACCCTCAAGTAAAGTTTCCATCAAATGAAAGACCATTGCAAACAGTGTGAAAAAATATTTATTGTAATTTTTTACGATTTTATTACACACAGTAAACTGCAAATAAAGCATGGTATTCTATGGTGGTCTGTTGCAATCATATTTAGGTCCAGTGACGTCACACTGCTTTAATACATATATTTCAATCTTTGTATGCACTTTCCAATGCTTTAAGCAGTTGAATCTTGTCTGGACAATAACTCTAGAACGATTCAATTGATGGACTTCAAACTTGAAGAGTGGATTGACATTGGGGATAGGATGGTTAGGGTTGCTTTTCAGTTCCCTGTGTAATACAAAGTGGCTGCTATGAGCGATCTTAGATCAGCAGTTCGATCTTGTCCAGACAACAACTTGAGAACGATTTAACCGATGGACTTCAAACCTAGAGAGTGGCTTGACATCGGTGAAAGGACGGTTGGGATTGCTTTTTAGGTATGTGCACAATCCAAGATGGCCACTGTTGGTCATTTTGAATTTAAGAACTTGGATCTTGTCAGGGCAATAATTTGAGAATGCTTGAACTGCCCGACTTCAAACTTGGGGTGTGGCTTGACATCGATGACAAGATGGTTGAGATGGCTTTTCAGTTACCTGCATAATACAAGATGACCGCCATCAGCCACGTGGATCTTCTGCGGACAAAAACTGAAGAATGATTGAACCGATCAACTTCAAATTTGGAGAGTGGCTTGACATCAGTGAGAGGAAGGTTGGGATTGCGTTTCAGTTACCTCCATAATCCAAGGTGGTTGCCGTCAGCCATCTTCGATTTGGATTTTAAGCAATTAGATCTTGTCCGGACAGTAAGATGATAACAATGACAATTTTGAATCCTGTATATATCATTGCCGTTCCACAAGCGCTGAACTCATGGTAATTGGTATCTAATAAACTATGCCATGCAAATTCTGTTATTCAACTAACATTTTTACAACATTATCACTTTTCCCCCCTGTAACCAATTTTCCCCTGGTAACCTCATTAACAGTATTAACTATCTTACACACCTTTCTTTGTATCATTTTATACACCTTAACATTTAACTTAAAAATGATTTTCAACAATTCAGTCTTCTTCCAACTTCATTTCGTCTCACTAACTGTCAACACCCAAAAAATATGTAAATGCACTTTCTACATAAAAAGTAAAATGGCCACTGTGGGATGTATGGCTCGGAGACGAGATCTCCATTTGCAAAATCATGCTCTTAGTCGATGATATGGGATATTATCGACCAAAAAAACTCAACCATATAGAGGTCCACATCCCACGCAGCAGGAGCGCCAGTTATCATGGATGCAATCCACAATAAATGGTGCTGCTGGCTGGGGACATGGACCTCTATGGTCGATTTTGGTATTATTCATGATGCTTATCAAATGCTTTACCCATTGTAAATATAGCTTATTATTTGTCAGTTTGATTCTGATCATCATTATCATTGCACAGCCAATCACAATTCTATAAATCTAACCCAGATAATCATGTCATCGATTCCTTTGTTTTGGCCATGCCATGTGTGATTCGGTTGTGAAGTATATCTCTTTTATTTTTAGGTGAATGGGGTGTTTGCTGGTCATACTGCCCTACAGGCCGCCTCACAGAATGGTCATATTGAGGTGATCAAGGTTCTCATCAAACACAGTGTGGACATGGAAATTGAGGTAAGATTCATGTCAAGAAATGTAGAATTATATCTGGGCATTTTCCTTTCAGTTTGTCCGTTTCTTTCCCCTCAGTCAAGAATAGTGTCTTCGCCAGCATTGTGGCTGCCCATCATCAATGTTACGATGAGAGAGAGAGAATTAATGTTTCGTCCGTTTCTTTCTCCTCAGTCAAGAATAGTGTCTTCGCCAGCATTGTGGCTGCCCATCTGTCTGCTCATCATCAATGTTATGATGAGACAGAGAGAATTAATTTTTAATGTCCCGTTCAGCAATATTTTAGCTATATAGCGACGATCAAACAAAATTCTAAGTATTCCAACAAAAAACAAGTCAACAGCCCAGCTATCCAGAAGTAATCAACACAACACACCAAAACATGGGCATACATTAAAACTTATACAACAAACCGATTTCTCTCATATAACCTAAAATACAGTCTTCATTTACCTGACTAAAAAGATCTTTTAAAGTAGCTGCTTGATAAAAAGAATCTCTTGCAATCTTAAAATCTATACAGTCGATCAGAATATGTTTCATGGTGAGATCTTCGTGGCATGGAATACACCTTTTGGCTGGTTTCTTTTTAGCTCATCTGGGCCGAAGGCCCGATGGGCTAATGTCATGGCCTGATCATCCGTCGTCCGTCGTGCATCGTCCGTCGTGCATCTTCTGTAGCCATACAACAATTGCAGCAATGAAACCAATCTTGACCTATTTTTTCCAAATGTCATATCACACTTTAAAAATAGATTTGATGCTCTAGCATGATATCTCAAAAATGACTAGCTAGCTTTTCTAAATCTGTTGAATGAAATATTCCTTTTGAGCAAAACAAGACACATTATTTTCCAGTCCCCCCTCTGGAACAACCTGCATTTATATATTACAGGACAAAGATGGTGACCGGGCAGTACATCATGCTGCATTTGGTGATGAACCTTTGGTCATTGACCTGTTACATCGTGGAGGGGCTGACCTTAATGCCCGTAATAAACGGAGACAGACCCCACTACACATAGGTGTCAACAAAGGCCATATCAGTGTGGTGAAGATGTTGCTGGGTCTGGGATGTCACCCTAGTCTACAGGTATGAAGCATTGCAGACAATCCAATGCATTATGGGATATTTTGGTCACAAAAAAATTTAAACTTGCTATTTATATAGGTGTGTGGAGAAAAAGATCCAAACAATCATAGAGATGGTCAACATTTTTCATTGTTCTATGTTCATTTCATTTCCACCAGGATAATGTGCTATCTCTCACAAACTCCCCTAAAAATGTGACTCCAATTGCCACTGCCCGAAATACTAGGGGTTAACCTCATGACCTGACTAACAGGACCGTATAACAGCCATGCTTATGAATTTGAGCACTCTATTTCTTGCATACATAACCATGAGAAGACATTTATGTGTTTCAATAATTGGCAAAGCAAATGAACAATGCCTTCCATATTTTCTCGATACCACTTTCTGTACTGAAACTCTGTTGCCAGTATGTAGCTTGTTGATAGATGTCCAGGATAATAGGAACTGTGGGCACTCTTATGTCCTGGCACATGTAGGCACTGCCGATATTTGACTGAAAAATTGTTGAAAACTACGTTAAATCCTACTTAATCACTCACTCACTGTAGCTTGTTGTATTTCTCGGGTCTCTTCTGGAATAGTCTTGTCATGAGTTATCTCCCTTCCTATGAAGCTTCATCATTCCATGTAGTTTAACAATAGTCTGATCAAAAGTTTATTTCAAATCAGACATCAGTTATGCTCTTCATTGACTGGTAAATTTCAATTTTGAAGACTATCTATAAACATGAGGCATGATTCTTAGTGTTGTTGTATGGGGTATCTTGGTGTGTAAATAGTGAAATTGGCAATATATGTATTTATCGTTATGGTGTTTTGTGTATATACTACATCATATAACTGTATATTTACAGGATTCAGAAGGGGACACTCCACTCCATGATGCCATCAGTAAAAAGAGAGATGACATGCTGTCTTTATTGTTGGAACACCAGGCTGACATCATTGTTACCAATAACAATGGCTTCAATGCGTTACACCATGCAGCTCTCCGGGGAAACCCAAGGTAGGAAACTCTTTATCTCATCTCGCTATTAACAAGGTGAAATGTCACCTAGAAACCTGAAAACAATGTTTCTTAAAAACGGGCAAGATAGAATATATGAAAATGGAGGAAATTAATGCAACATAATTTTTTTCATAATTCTGTTTTGATAAATTTCATTCTTCCACATTGTCACATAGCTCCAATCCTGCATATAAGCACAGGACACTTTTACCTGTTAGAAAAAAATAGTACATACCAGGACCTTTAACATAGTACAGTAAATATGGAATAAAAATTGATTATCAGTGGCGTTATTGGAATTGTCAGATGTTTATATTCAGACATTTCTTGGTGACATTCTCACACAGTTAATATTATATTGTATTGTATGATTTACACACACGTACATATATTCATGTCATTTCAAACTGCCCTTAGTGTGACACGGTATGGCCAAATGTGTTAAACTATGCCTTGTCAAGATTCACCACAACAAGAAACATTAGAAAATTCTATTATTACAGGTTCTCTGGCAATGTTGATTTGGATATCCATAAACTTCTAAAATAATCTGGTAGATACAGAGATGAACTCAACTGCTTCTCACTTGAAGTTATTAGATACTATGTTTATTTCCTGTTCAGATTTGAAGGGAATTAGTCAATTCTTCTAGCTGACTGCTTTAATGCTGTAATCAGGTTAAGAATTGGAAGAATATCCTTAAAGTTGAAAGGTTTTCATATTTTCCTTCTAATTTATTTATTTGAAGTATTTTTCTCCTAGTGGCTTTAGAAAAATGCTCCAAAGTGGTATTTCAAGCTCGGCCAATTTCATAAATGAAATCAGCATTGCTTATCTGCCCTTGTTTGATGCTGGTTTGTGACGTCACATCAGACCACCTGACCAGACGTCAATACTTGTAATGTTCAGTCTTCGAGAGGCTGATCTGACGTGATGTCACAAACAAGGAAAGATAAGCGATGCCGGTTTGCAAAGCGGAATTCAGCTGGGCTTGTGGTACCAACGTTTTAAAAGCTTCTAGCAGACAAACTACTTCAAATTAAACCAGGCGAAGTAGACAGACTGACATTTCTATCATTATTCAAACTATATAAAATATAAAAAGAAGAATCTAAAAGCCTTTGCATTTCACCTTTAAGCAGAAGTTGGTTTTATGTCTTGCTGTATTGAAAGACCGTGGACCATGTTCATATGCCCCTGAGAGAACCAGTGTTCATACTGTACCACCAATCTGATTCTTTGAGCATTCCCTTTAGACCAGAAATACATATATGTGGTTTGGTGAATATTGCAGTACAATTAATTTATGACAGTCCTAGCTGGATCAGAACTATTCTGAGGTTCAGTGTCCAAGGCCAGACTTGGTTTTAATAGGTAAATCAGGGCTGTGGTTTGGTGACTATTGCAGTACAATTAATTTATGACAGTCCTAGCAGGATCAGAACTATTCTGAGGTTCAGTGTCCAAGGCCAGACTTGATTTTAATAGGTAAATCAGGGCTGTGGTTTGGTGACTATTGCAGTACAATTAATTTATGACAGTCCTAGCAGGATCAGAACTATTCTGAGGTTCAGTGTCCAAGGCCAGACTTGATTTTAATAGGTAAATCAGGGCTGTGGTTTGGTGAATATTGCAGTACAATTAATTTATGACAGTCCTAGCTGGATCAGAACTATTCTGAGGTTCAGTGTCCAAGGCCAGACTTGATTTTAATAGGTAAATCAGGGCTCTCGGATACCTCATTCCATGTTCCCCATCATGTTGGTGTAGTGATATAAATCAAACGTGAACATTTTTAATTGCTAGAAAAGCAAGAACTATAATTAAATAAGCAAAACAGTTCATCATTTAATATAACATTTTTGGTCAATTGTAAATCTCAGGGAAATTGACAGCAGCATAACATGGTTAAAATGAAATTAAGCTGTCAAACTGCAGGTGCATTTAATATTTAATCAGATCCATAACCACTCCAAAAAGTATATTGACCCACTACCCCGTCCTCGGCATCTCGAGACCAGAGTGCATGGAGCTCTCTAATCGGGAAACATCAATGTGTTCGCATTAGAATAGCGCCAACTGATTATCTTAATCAAGTCCTG